>BDJD01000233.1:104802-115203 GCA_002564525.1 Rosa multiflora
TCATTGTATAATTCTAAGGAACTTCTGACCCTTGTGAAGCTTTGAGAAAATTTCATGTCACAATTTTGAATATGCAACTCTGGGGCAATTTTGAATAACCCACAAAAGAAATAATTATCAGGTAGGTTACGGACTTATGGTTATCATAATAATATGAACCAATTATTAGTTTGTAATCCCCAATAAATGCTCTAAAATCAAAATAGAAATTTAACTACAAAATTTAAGTCGAAGTAGTTAAAAGATGTAGCAAATATCTTCCAATAAATAATAGTGTATTTTAAAATATCAACTAAAATTCCAACAGTTAGGAAATCCAAAAACAAGGAATTATAAATGTGTATATGTGTGTGTGTTAGGAAATCCAAAAACAAAAACCAAACAAAACCAAGAATTATACAACTAAAATTCCAGTTAGGAAATGCAAAAACAAAGAATTATACAGAAATGTGTGTGTGTGTGTGTTGGCTGACATCTGTCTTGAAATTAATAGTGCATGGTCGTGCATCGATCAAGAAATCAACGCGTATCATCAGTACACGGTCATGTCCTGTAGATACAGAAAAAGCGTCCCATGTCTTGGTTATTTCATGAGGCTGGACATATGACATCGTTTTACATAAGAAACTGATTTATATGTCAGTATTAGACATATGTTCTATAGATAGAACTGATGTCCTGAGTCATTTATAACATCAGTTTGTTATTTCAAATTGTTGTGTCTTCATTCTTTTTGCTTCAATTTATAGTTTAGAAGTGATTACTAAATCAGTTTCTTCACTAGAAAAGTATCACAATTAGAATACCAGTGGTAAGCAAAAGAAAATTCTCATTAATATTATTGATAAAAACAGTACAAAGAGTAGGGAGAAGGGGACATATGGCCTAAACTTCTCAATATACAATAGCAAAAGAAAAGAACGAGATTGAAGTCTCCTAAGTAAACCATATGAAGACAAAACTAGAGGATCTTGTTGCCAAATAAGAGTCAAGAAGAGCAGCAAGCTTGTTGCCAAAGACACCTACAACCTTATTTTGCAGCAGTCCGATGGTGTCAGACACTGACTCCAACAGGTTGGAAGACAAGTTAAGCTCTAGTAGCTTCTCCAATCCAATGAATCATACCTCTATTTAAGAACCAGAAAGAAAAAAGAAACCAAATCTAGAGCATGGGTTAGAAACAAATATCTATAGTATCACAAGCACTTTCCTTAAGGAAACTTGACCGAAATTTCACATATAGAAACTGCACTTTCAAATCTTCCCCTATTAATCAAATTATCATATACAACAACCAACAATTATCCCATCATATGCTCAACTCCAGCGTGCCCTCTGAAAAATCGACGCTAGAGACCATAAAAAGAAAAGAGTATAAGTTACTTTTTACCATGACATCTTAGGATAGTACGAAGTGAATAACCAGGCTGTATATTAAGACATAAACAAAATTTTCTTACAACTCATTACATGTCAATTGAAATGATCAGAAAGATTACTTGCAAGAATATAGACCACCAAGAAAAAAAATTAAAATGGTTAACCAACAGAGATAGGCTCATACTGGAAAGATTTCCGAAGATAAGGGTAAGAAACAAATAGTATTATGATTACTCAAGATCGAGAAATATAAATATTGATTACTCTAGACATGTTCGATAACAATGCACAATATGACAATATGATGGAAAAGATCAGAATATTACACTCACATTATCAACATCCCAGACTGACAATTTTGAATAATGAAGATCGATGTTGGAAGACGTGGCATGCTCGGACTGAACCGAACATCAGTTATCAAAGCTGAATGTTTTTCAAGTGTAGATTTTGGCTTCAGAGTATCAGTGTACCATAATATAGCCTGCACATACCATATATCAACTAGCAGTCTTAATAAGCAAAAGCAACACCAGAAAGAAGAAGTCACTACACTTGAGAAACAGTTAAACCAGTTTCCCATTTATGTTTCAAAAGAACCAATTAGTCAATATGGAGCAGAATTGAATTCTTTCCAAATCTCTTCTTCGCAATGTAGAAATTCACTCACTCACCTCTTTATCATGGCCGCCACTAGTAAGAAGTTTTCCATCCAATAAGAAGTGACAACTAGTAACTTTGACAGAGATTACTTCTGTAAATGTGAACCCTTGAATCAACTTCAAATTAAAAGGTCAGAGAGAACAATTGGATCTGTACCTTTGCTGAGATTCATACATCTCTCAAAGCATCTTTAGGGTCTGCATCATCATGAGATATATATTCCACATTATCATCAAGAGATCCATCCTCCACAAAGACTCCACATTATGAAAAACTAATTAATCAGGTATTAAGTGTTTCGCTCAGAATATATATATATATATATATATATATATATATATATATAGTCTCAATCTTTTGCAATGAGCTAGTTTGACACAAAAAAATCAAATGGACAAAATTACTTCAATATTAATATCTTCTGTTCACTCATCAGCAAAAGATTAATAATGCCTGGTAATAATGTGGATGAGGTTCACAAACACGACTCTTCATTCTAGAATCAATGGTGCCTTTCTGAATATATAGCTTCTGGTAATCAAGGTGGTCCAAATTTTTTTTTTAAAATTATAAACCATGACATAATGAATGCAAGTATCAAAAAAGTGAAACCAACAATCTAATTAACAACTAATATGTGATGTGAGAGCTGATCAATCTGGATTCTAACCAGCAAATAATAGAGCACCTAAATATTGTTAAATAAGTCTTATTCAGACAACATATATGATGTGAGCAGTGACCAAATGGAATCTAACCATTTATGATGTGAGCAGTGACCAATCTGAAACTTTCTAAAACCAATCAAGGTAAATGCCCATAACAGAACAACGTTTTAGATCTAAACCTTAAGCCCCTCAATTAATCATATTGGGTAAAAGTTAACCAAACCCAGAAGGCAAATCAGAAAATTTCATACAAATTTCAAACGAAAAGGCACCAAGAATAATCAGAATAGTCGATTTCTCAACATGGGTAAGCCTCAATTAATCATATTAGGAGAGAACTATCCACACCCAGAAACCAATCAGAAAATTTCTTGCAAAATTTAAACCAAAAAGCCACCAAGAAGCATCAGAATCTACGATTTCTCAACATGGGTTATGCAATTACACAAACACAAAGTCTAAAGATTAAGCCTTTTCATCAAAATCACCCAGTTATGAACATTTCGTTTCACAAATCAGATGAACAATAATCAAGAACAACAAAACCCCTAATTAGAATCAGAAAGCAATACCTCTGGCTTGTTGTTGATCAACGACTCTCGAAACCATTCCTAAATCTTTGATTCAAAATCAATCCTTTCAATCTTTCTCTCTGTGAAGAACAAGAAGAAGAAGCGATTCAGAGAATGAAAGAATTTGGTGTCGAATGGCCCCCTTTATAAAGCTAGGAAGAGAGAAAAGCACATACGAAAGAGAGGGAGGAGAGAGAAAGTGGATATGGAGGACTCTCTCCTCCGTCACCGATCTCTAACCACTGGGGTGGGCTCACCGTGACCACCATATTCTTCGCCTTCCTCTGATAAGTCAGCGCCAGGTTGCACCTCGGATATGAGCCACAAAGAGATCTCTGCGAATTCGTTTTCTGGGGCTTTGAGGTTTTGGTTCAATTAGGACGGGGGAGAGGAAGAGCCGGAGAAGGGTCTGGTTCTGGTTGGAGGCGGAGAAGGAAGAAGAGGACGGTTCTGTCAGGAGATGGAGGAGGAGGTTGGGTGTTAAACAGAAAGGAAAGTGGGCGGAAAGGGATAGGGCTTCGGGGAAGGGCGAGAAAGAGTGAGTGAAGTAGAGTGGGAAAATTTTGTTCCCCAGGTGTACCAAAGTTTTTAACTTAGTCTTTCCGCGTTTTCAAAAATTTTGGAATCAAAATATAGACATCAGTCAACAGTAAAAAATGATGTCAGTTATATGCATACAAATCGATATTTGAGGAAACGATGTTAATGACATTTTTTTACATCGCGGGAATTCCTCACCGATATAATTGTCGTGATGTCTAAGAGCAAAATTCTAGTAGTGATATATCTACAAAATTTCAGCCAAATTAATGATCTTTAAGGTATTTAACTCGCTTAAACCAATAGACGGACTGAATCTGTCCAATTTGACCATCAATTTGGCTGAAATTTTGCAGAGATGATCTATACATTAGTACCTGAAAACTGAACGGTCGTGATGTGGATATGAGACAGAAAAGTGACCTTAAACTCCAACCTCTCACTTTAATTTTCAAAACGAGGCCTCGCTCTGTATAGGATATATATATATATATATATATATATATAACCCCAAGATATCAATTACCCCCTCGAACAACTTGAGGACGACCAAAACCCCAAGACTCCCCTACTATCAATGCCAAAGCCAAATACCCCATCAGTAACCATGTCTCACACACACACACACACACACACACATACACACAGGCAATCGAGAGAGGACGTCCGCACTTTAGCTAAAGTGCAGACGTCGACGCTGCAGCTCTGCTCAGGCAGTGACAGCGGGACACCGCTTGCCGGACGGAGGCTAGGGGTTGGACGGACTAGTTTGTAGTCGGGTGGAGTCGCCAGCGATGAGGTTGCAGCTGTGCAGGTCAGGTTGCTGTTGCTGAAGGAATGGATGGATTTCAAAACTTTTTAATTAGTGTGAAATTAGTTTAACCATTAAACTACTAATTAAACATAAAACTCATTCCTTTAACCCTTGATCTTGGCTTATTATGATATGTATATAAACACAGCATGCTTAGTAAGAAAGAACAAAGAGGAAGTTTATGTTCTACTCACCCTTGGAGTGTGATCTCAATCCGATCCAAGTGAACCACCAAAGTTCCTCTCCTTGATCTCTCCTTGTGTGTGTCTCCTCCATCTTGAAGCACCTTGGATTTAGAACTCCTTCTTGTGCTTGTAGACTCCTTCTTGATATTATAGATAGAGCCACAAAAGGATGTGGCCTCTAAGGATCTTCACCAAGTGAATCAAGAGATGAAGAAAGATGAAACGAAAGGAAGAAGTATGCAAGTGTTCTTCCTTCCTTGTTATAACACCAACTTGTGCAATTAGACAAAGGGAGAACTCACTTTTTCAACTAAAAGATGATAGTGTGAAGACACACTCAAGCTTACTTCGTTTTTCTCTTTGTGCATGCTTTCACCTTTTATAATAGGAAATAACTCCAACTACTAAAAGTGAAATATTGACTTTCACAAAGCCAATATGTTGGCTGGTCTATACATGTTATTGGGCACTAAAAATGTGTCTTGGGCTTTCATTTAATTCTCACTTAGTGAACCCCAAGTCCACACCAAAACCCGACAATCGTTTAGGCCCAATAGGTTCGGTTTTACCCGAAAAACCTAATTATTATGTCTAAATAATAAATCTAATTAATTATTTGATCATAACCAACTCTTGTTTTATATTCTTCATATACTATCTCAAGGATCCACCTATATGGTGTGCGATCTCTTAGGTTCTAATTAACAAGGCATTGAAGTTTATAGAACCATTCTATTTCGTTTACGAATCAAAACTCCATTTTGATTCTCCCTTGTTAGTAGGATCATAAATGTTTATCAATTCTCGATGACTTTACAAGTCATGAGTGACATCTTGCAACATATCATGACTACCCTAGTTAATATAGAATTACAAATAACTTATTCAATTGGAATTATAATACAATACGGTCCTTCTCTAACACGATGTTCTAAATCACATCATTGGGGTATGAAATTGATATGTCAACCCCTTAATGTGATTTCCATTCTTATGTGATTCTTAGAATGTAATTAGAAATTCCTTTTTAATCTCATTCATTGCTTTGGCCAAAGACTTTTGAATCACATCTTTGAACATACACCTTATTTACTTAAGGTTAGAGATTCCTTATTGTACACTCACATGTCTCTATGACCGAATTGATTACACCAATGAATGCATCAATCATATCCATTAAAAGACATTATATTATTGCATCACCAAGAGTAAATCCACTCACTCATAAGACAACCAAGGTGTCTCAGGTCAAAGGGCTAATTTGTATTATTGCAATTTAGAGTTCAAGTTTGACATGTAAGTAAAACTCCATACAAGAACTCTAACGATCTTGTTCAGTGTACTCTTTAAGATAAGAGCACCCACATACTTGTATTACTGTCTGCACACGAATGACAAGAGACATATCATCCTCCATATTGAGCATACATAGTATGTGCTAGTCTTTCCGGATTATCAATGTCCAAATGATAACCTATGACTAGGAACCTTTTAGGATAAGAGTGTAAAGGAGTAAAGGTCTCACACATCTAACTCTTTAGATTACTTTCTCTTTAACTCATATTCCTTGGACCTTGTTCATTCAAATATTAAATATAAGCAATGAACAATAAACTTGCCCTTTTGATTAGTAATAACTACAATAATCATTACATCAAAATGATTGTTTTAGGACACAACTCCTTCAGTTGCAGGTCAGGTTTCTGCCCAGAACCTGCAACCTCGATCTCCTCCGACCTCGATCGCTGCCCAGAACGGTTTGGGATGCCTCCGGCCTCCGTCCAACAAGCCCTGAGCCGCCGTCGCCGCCTGAAACGCCGCAAAAGCATCAACATCTGCACTTTAACCTAAACATATAGTTCAAGAATTTTCTATTTGTTGATCAAGAGTAATGGTTTGTTTGAGTCGGACAATGAATCCGGGAAAGAAAAAAAGAACATGTGTAACATGCTGCATACCTAAACCAAAAACAAACAAAAGAAACGCATGGGCAATCATCTATAAGATTCATAGTCTACTCTAAAGAAGTTACTGTTGGAAAGTTTAGGTTGATGGATGTTATGTTCGCCACAAGATTTCGTCTCCTACAAAATTTCACAAATAAAATATATTATTAGTAAATCAATATAATCACATTAATGCCATAATAAGCTGAAAATCATATGAGATCAATACTTATCTTTTAGATTTGTAAGCCAATACCCAAATGATTGCTTCAAAAAGTTTAAGGTTGAGGGGTGTAGACACTACCCTTAAAAGTAGATTTCGCCTTTTGGAGACAATGTCTCTATGTAGTAGGTTTGCTTTACCCCACCCTCTAGGATACAACAACCATTAATGTTTGTAAGAGTATCCTTGCAAACTTAGATCCTATAACTACTTGATTTTTTTCTTTGGCAGAATGTAGAATAGTAAAAATCTAAAAAAACAACGCATAATAATTCAATATAGAAAAAAAGAGATTGTTTTTAAAAGAGATGATGAAAGATAAAATATATGTGTATCTCAATAAGTTAGTGGTGTCTAAGCTTATATAGGAGTTGCTAGCTTGTCACAATCTCAGAGAGATTGAATGACAATAGAGAGGTTACAGTTGGTAAATATTATAACCCCATAAAAGAAATAATTATCAGGTAGGTTATGGTCTTGATATATTAATGAACCAATTATCAGTTTGTAATCCCCAAGTTTTATTGGTAAATGCTGTAAAATAAAAATGGAGATTTAACTCCAAAATTTAAGTCCAAGCATTTAGAAAATACAGCAAATATCTTCCAATATATTATAGTGTATTTTAAAATATCAACTAAAATTCCAACAGTTAGGAAATCCCAAAACAAAGAATTATAAATGTGTATATGTGTGTGTGTTAGGAAATCCAAAAACAAAAACCAAACAAAACCAAGAATTATACAACTAAAATTCCAGTTAGGAAATGCAAAAACAAAGAATTATACAGAAATGTGTGTGTGTGTGTGTTGGCTGACATCTGTCTTGAAATTAATAGTGCATGGTCGTGCATCGATCAAGAAATCAACGCGTATCATCAGTACACGGTCATGTCCTGTAGATACAGAAAAAGCGTCCCATGTCTTGGTTATTTCATGAGGCTGGACATATACTACGTCTGCCAAGTTTTGATCAACATATCTTAGCTAACAATTGAATTTCCTTCCAACTCTGCTGCTACTTCTTTCATGGTAGGTGGTCTTTTTTTTTTTTTTTCCACTCAAATTTAAGCATCGTTTCGGAAAGTTGGCAACTTTCATTATCTCTACCTTCCCAGTTCCAACCGTACGTCCTTCATAACTCACATCTAGAATATCAAATAGGCGATTCAGTTCCACAAAAAGAAGGGAAAAAGTAGCTAGGCTTCTGTCTCTTGCCATCTTCCGGTTAAGAGCTTTGCAAGGACCACACCAAAATTATAGACCTTGGTTTTTGTCTATAAATTGGCTAGATTGGAAGCACTCTGGGTCCACATAACCAAATATTCCCTGCACTAGTATGGTTAGGTGGTTTGGGTCCAATTGATCGAGACAATTCTTGAAGTTCCAAAGTCTGCTACTTTTGCTCTGTTTTTCTCAAACAATTAGTATGCTAATTAGATGACTTGATATCTCGATGGTAAATGGATAACACGGTTGCTGAATGTAAGAAGCCAAGAAGGAAAGGGCTCCTGCAATTTATTAGAAAGTTGATTGACATAACACCTTGTACATGGTCGATTCAATCATACTAACATTATTGTAACCTTTTCTTCTCATAGGGGAAGGTTACATATTTGAATAAATTTGGTTTTTATTTATTTATTATTATTATTATTTTTTAATAATAACATTCTTGTATCTTCATTTTTCCCCCCTCTTTCTTGAGAACTATAGAATGGCCCCTTTTTAATAGGCGAATTAGGTTGAACAATTAACATGTAGATTAGGGCTGTCAATTCCGACACGACCCGGTAATACGACTCGAAACCTGTACGAAATAAAGCGGGTTGAACTCGCACGATTAAAAAGCAGGTCGGCCATGGGTCAATCCGCCATAACCCGTCTAATAAATGGGTTGGCCATGGGTCAACCCACTAATACGAAGTGAACCCGTATAACCCAATTATGCTGTACTTCTTCTTGAAATTTTGGATATTAGGAGTATTTGATCATAGGATTAAACAATTTGAAATATATTGCTATATAATTATTGGAGTTAATTATTTATGAATTATATCTAATTATTTATATTCTTTGTCTTGTAGAGTTTTTAGCGAATTTAATCAATTTATGCATTTTTTTAGTTAAATGGGTCGCATTGTTAACCTTTAATGTCATTTTGTCTAACACTATACGACCTATTTATTAAATGGGTTAAGCGAGTTGGAAACGGGTAACCCGCTTAATAAATATGTTGGATTTGAGTTTAAATTTTTGATACTATTATTAAATTGGTTGGGTTTGAGTTTGTCTCTTGTAATACGATAAATACATTGACCCGATACACCCAACCCGACACGACTCATTAACAGCCCTAATGTAGATGATGCTATTCCATAAGCTTTAAGGCAGCGCTTAATGTCAAGCTAGTGATCATGGTCTAGGTGAAACTGTGAACAGGTTAGGTTCGGTTCTCTGTTCTCATATGAAGGATTGCGGATCGTCATGTTGTTGAAGAAAGCGATCGATGCATTACGTACCATGTGGTGTTCTGGAATCTGTAAGAATATTTGGACTACATCCTAAGTTCATGTTTAGCACAACAACTTGCTATTATTTGCAGAATAAGCAATTAGAGAATCATTGAGAATCTAACTCCTAGAGACTTTATTTATGTGGATTCTGAATAAATAAAGTGTAGGAAATCTAATATGACTTGGCTATTAAGTTAGTCTGTCAAAATGGATATGTATTAATAGAGGTTTAATTGGAATATGATTCTGTTTCTTTTATGGGAGGATACTGAATATCCAAGCCTCTATATAAGGCTTAGGTCCCTGTGCTCTCTGATCATCGGTAATATAGTTTTCTTGCCCCATAAGAGAATACCACATGAGGGAAGCGCAGAAGACTTAGGCTTGGATTGAATGACCATTCAGTTATGGTTCATGATCTATTTATCAAATTATAATTCTTTATTTTATGTTCATATAATTGTATCTATATCATTTTGTGAAGTAATCTAATATTTCATTTAAACTAACAGAATCTTCGCATAAAGTATTAATTTAAGAGGTTGATGGATGGAGACTTGATTTGTTCATATAAAAAAAAAAAAAAAAGGGAAGCGAAAATTTGTGCGTTAGAAGGTCTTGGGGCTCTCCTGTTTTGCCCTGCGAACGATGAAAGAAGAGAAAGTTGCAAACCCATCAATAAAGAGTGAAACTACCATCAGGAGCAAGAAAACTCAAACTAACAGATAAGCAATTTATGTTACTTTCAAAAACTCAATTTCTATAGCAATTTGCGTCTTGTCATATTTAGGTTGATATAATCTAATCGTGTACTTCAGTTAAGGACACATCTTTAACACCACTATTGAGGACGAATATATACGAATGAATCAAATTGCAGTTTGATGACCAAAAT
>BDJD01000233.1:120444-150159 GCA_002564525.1 Rosa multiflora
ATGGATTAAATAACAACTTCTTATTTTATTTTGGATGCACTACAATGAGAATTCTTGAAACCTTTTGGGTTAGTAGAACTAATTTTCTACAAGAAATATTTAGCAATTAGCTTTATATTTAATTAAGTTTTGATTGTTTTACTTGAATCTATGTTCTCAGATTAAATTAATATAGTTTTCCTTGAACTCGAGTTAAGGTTTTCTCCAAATATATATGCTATTAAGTTATTCAGTTGTTATCTACAAATTAAGTTGTACTGAATAAATGTTTGCTTTGGAATGTCATTAAATTATGGCAGGTTTAGTGGGAGTATAATGATCTTCTTGTTTTTTTGACTTTAGACTTTTCTTTTAATTTCTAATTTCACGGTTAACATGGTATATTGCTACTGCAATGTTATTTTAATAAAGGCCTTTGATTAAATCGCTATATAATTAATTTTATGTTGCTCTTGGATTGTTAAGGCAACAATTCAGCATCTTTTAGATGGATAAACACTTTCATTAAATTTCTTTGGAAATTCATGTTTGAGGTTTTGGTGATCAAAACCATTAGGTAGGACCATATACATGTTGCATTAAGACTCAGACTCATACATAAGCACATGTATTCTTCAGTCATATCCTTGTTGGTGACTCATGTGGATTGCGGTTGTGGCATTAGTAGTTTTGGAGTGCTTGTGTTTTGTTAAACATAATTCTTTCCTTGGCTCCATGTCATGGTTGCAGTTTGACCGAGTCTTGAATTAGATTCATAGAACTCATGTTTCTCAGGTGCACACTTCAGATTGATTGCTATATCTGATTTTCAATAACGTTCTTGTTGAGTGAACTTATGATAGTCCAAGTGGGAGATTGTAAGAATATTTGGACTACATCCTAAGTTCATGTTTAGCACAACAACTTGTTATTATTTGCAGAATAAGCAATTAGAGAATCATTGAGAATCTAACTCCTAGAGACTTTATTTATGTGGATTCTGAATAAATAAAGTGTAGGAAATCTAATATATGACTTGGCTATTAAGTTAGTTTGTCAAAATGGATATGTATTAATAGAGGTTTAATTGGAATATGATTCTGTTTCTTTTATGGGAGGATACTGAATATCCAAGCCTCTATATAAGGCTTAGGTCCCTGTGCTCTCTGATCATCGGTAATATAGTTTTCTTGCCCCATAAGAGAATACCACATGAGGGAAGCGCAGAAGACTTAGGCTTGGATTGAATGACCATTCAGTTATGGTTCATGATCTATTTATCAAATTATAATTCTTTATTTTATGTTCATATAATTGTATCTATATCATTTTGTGAAGTAATCTAATATTTCATTTAAACTAACAGAATCTTCGCATAAAGTATTAATTTAAGAGGTTGATGGATGGAGACTTGATTTGTTCATATACCTAAACTACATGGAGCTGGGAAGATTTACATTGAATTAGTCATAGATGGATTGCGCATGTTTGGAGACTTTAGATGGAGGTGGAGCCTAGCTCTGTTCCACTACTCCCCCTTTTATGTAGTTTCTATCATGGACTATTTCTAATTTTTCTTTTTTCCCTTCAAAGGAAGTGCCGGAGGAAATACATTCACGGAAATATTATTATTACTCGAAGAAATAATTATAAGGGGATGTGAAATCAAGACTCCCAAATTAGAGTTAATAGAGTAATTATATTTAATACAATTTATGAGCCAAGAAATTGAGCAATATTCATATGAGCAAAGACATTTTATTCTCATGGACAACAATAATGAATCTCAAAGATATTCAATTGACTAGAAGTCGATTGGAAATTATTCTATGCACCGACGGTTTAGATGGAGGTGGAGCCTAGCTCTGTTCCACTACTCCCCCTTTTATGTAGTTTCTATCATGGACTATTTCTAATTTTTCTTTTTTCCCTTCAAAGGAAGTGCCGGAGGAAATACATTCACGGAAATATTATTATTACTCGAAGAAATAATTATAAGGGGATGTGAAATCAAGACTCCGAAATTAGAGTTAATAGAGTAATTATATTTAATACAATTTATGAGCCAAGAAATTGAGCAATATTCATATGATCAAAGACATTTTATTCTCATGGACAACAATAATGAATCTCAAAGATATTCAATTGACTAGAAGTCGATTGGAAATTATTCTATGCACCGACGGTGTAAGAGCATCTCCAACAGTAGAATTTATTTTTTAGTTAAATTTAGCTAAACTTGTGAAATATAGCTATTGATTTAACAATGTTGCTCCATCAATGATAGCTATTTGTAAGTGATATATTATGTTTCATCGAATCGTAAACTGACATGTGGACAAAAGAGGAGAGAGAAATATAACTTTTGCTTTAGCTATGTAGGATTCTCTAGCTAAATATAGCTAGCCAATTTAGCTAAAGTTAAATATAGCTAAGCTATAGCTAGTCTGTTGGAGTTGAATTTTGCTTCAAAAATAGTTAAATATAGCTAAAAATTAAATTTAGCTACTCTGTTGGAGATGCTCTAAGTGACCCAATCCTTATAAAATAATCTCAACCCTTGATATTGATATTTATTATCAACTTTATTTTTAATAAACAAAAAGTGTATTTAATGCAATCTAACCATTCATTTATGTTGGTGCAAGTGCACGGCGGTGCTCTGAATAATCTATTTTCGAAAATGTTGTCAGCTAGGCTTAGCAATATGACCATTGATCACTCGAAAATTAATCTGTTGATTTATGTTTCATTTTCTATTTTAAATAGTTTCACACATGGCTTTGTCATTACTCCAAGTTTGATATTAACATATCAACATTTTCCAACCCTTGCTTAGATTTCTGCTTTCTTCTGATTAATCTAATGGTGAACAATCTTAGATGTAATACAACATACACCGGAGTACGGTAAAATCTCCGTGTATGAAGGTGCTTATATAGCCCCCACCAAGTTCAAGGCTTCTTCACTTGCAGATCTTTTCAAGCGATCAGCAGCTTTCACAACCTACAAAAGAAGTGATCAAAAGCATTGGTGAAAACTTGACCAAATGCAATTGAGGTATATGATATAATTTGTTAAAAATATAACCTAGATACTTACCTCAGCATTCCAATTTGTTCTGGCAGTGAGAATAATTAGAGTTATTGTTTGTAAACCAACGCCCGTAATCATCCCCCACCAAATGCCCTGAAAAATATAGGCCAAATTCTTAGTTTCTGAAGTAATGTCACTACTGGCAAATTCGAGTTAGGGACAGATTTAAGTACTTACCGCTACTCCCATATCAGTTTTGAAGCCAAGAACACATCCAATTGGGAGTCCAATGATATAGAAACAAATAACGTTGACATAAGCCACGATGTCTTGCCACCCGCTTCCAATTGCCACACCTGAAAATATTTACACAAGAATGTTACACCTAAAGTTGGAGTTTCGAAATTTAAGAATGGTGCCTAATTCTATCTTAATAGTACCTGAGAGTATAGGTTGGATGCCATTCAAAAAAACAGAGATAGACAGCATCGGAATTAACTCAATTACTGCTTGGATAACCTCGGGGTCGCTTGTAAACAGCTTAGTTAATCCATTTTGGAATATCAAAATGATTGCAGTGAAGACTACACTAATCAGGATGCTTGTACCGGTCACTACAAAAACCGAAAATTTGGCCACCTTTGGATTACCAGCCCCTAGCTCATTACTCACTCTAACACTGCAAAAGTAAGCCAAAATCCCATTGTGAATATGTAGAACTCTTCCAAGTCTTCAAATCCAATGAACACTATATCAGACCATATATCTTAATGTTGTGTATTTGTCACAAACCTGGCTGCTGCACTTAATCCTAACATAAACTGCAGACTCCAGCACCAGTAATTCATACTGCAATTAAATCACGTACAGAAATCAGAAAATTTAGATATACCTAATCAAATTGACTGATCGAGAAAACGGAAATGTAAAAAAGACATACCAAATTGAAAGGGAATCTAGAGATATTGTAGGGTTGGGGAGGAGCCCAGATATCAGGGTTAGTCCTTGGTTGTACCATATCTCCAAACTACAATAATGCACCATCAAGAAAACAATTAATATTTTTTAGTCAAGTTAAACGTGCACAAGTGAACGCAAGTTTTAGTTTGATGTATAAGTTAATAGAGACAAGCTAGTATATTGGTGGGTATGGGATACCTCTCATTTACAACTATTTGAACAAAAATTTACAAGTATTTGAACCAAAATTACAACATTGAGAACAAAAGTTACCATATTCATTTACACTATTTACATATAGTTAAACAAAAATTACAACATTGACAACGAATTTGTCTAAAAGCTTGTAAAAATGTCGTAAGATGTGTAATTACCATTATTAGAACTAATATCACAACATTAACAATGAATTTGTTCAAAAACTTGTAAAATGTCATAAGATGTGTAATTACCATTATTAGAACTAAGATTACACAAAGTTTAGGAAATGTAAAATGTGAAGGGTGAAAACTCCCTAAACCCTAAAAACTTGTAAAATGTCGATGAGCTGTGACTTGTTGGTAAATTATAATTCCAACATTATAAATGTCATGGGTTCGATTCTCATTGACATATGTAAGGGTGGGGTGGGCTAAGGGTTTTTTTTTTTTTTTTTAAATGACTCAAATTACAACTTTGACAATAAAATTTGTTCTCACTTTTGTAAATGTGGGTATGAGATACCCACCACTACACTAGAATTTCTCAAGTTAATATCACATACTATACTCCAAAGTATGATAAAAATTTCACACATAAATATTATTTACCAATGATATGATATATAAGATTAGCGGGGTAGTGGCACATACCACAGCATGACGGCAGAGGCGATAGTCAACTTAAAATAAGGCCAAATTCCATTGAAAGCTTTCCAAGAGAAGCCGGTCCAAGTTTCCTTGCAGTTGGGGCTTACAAGAATGTAAATCCCACATATTAAAACAAGCAACCACCAAGAAAAACTCAGTGTAAGGGCAGCACCAGTTAGTCCATAGTCAGCAACATATACCACTAGCCAGCTGAGAAGAATGTGAAGGGTGAAAACTCCCGTAGAGATGTATGCCAAAGGGTTCACTATGTTCTGTGCTTGAAGGAACCTCTGTTGTGGGCAGTTTATAGCAAATGCATAGAGTTGAGGGATCAGGCCGCGTGCAAAGATTTGACCCTGCACTGATATGTCCTCTGATTGCCCGATGGCGACGAGTATTGGGCCTGCCCACCAGTACACAGGTGTGAGGAGGATTGCAGCTCCCAAGTGCAAAATGATTGCTCTTTGGCATATGATCCCCATTGCTGGCAAGCGTTTTGCTCCATAGGCTTGCCCACAAACTGTTTGTACAGCACTTGCCATGCCCAACTTTGAGTTCAAAGAAAGAATTCAACACAAATTAATTAGATGATACAAATGCACATAAAGATTGATGGGTAGATAATGCATGTTTTCTTATCAGATATCTAAAACGCATGACACGGATGCAGAATAAGTAGAGTTTTGATGTGAAGGGGGCATAGAATAATTTCCATGATGTGAAATCCAAAAAAGTATTGATATAACATGTCAACCTGTAATAAATGAAAACATCAAGTGACACATATAGGTAAGTAATTACGTACCATGATTCCATAAGCAAGACCTTGTATTCCAACACTAGCAATCGAGGCACCAGCGAGCTCCAAAGAGCTCATTTGCCCACAAAATATGAGAGCGACGAAACTCAACATATAATTGAATACAGAAACAGCAATTGATGATCCAGCTAAAATCCAGAGGACCCTTGACTCCCAAGCAGCCAGCCGAGCCCAGCATCGAAATGCCACCCGCCGCGGTTGTTCTAGAAACTCTTCGATCACGGAGGACGACAGATCAGAAATGCGAGACGTCGGACAGTCAATTCCATGTAGCAGCGGCTGCTGCTCTTCTTCGGATCCCATGGTTTCTAGTTGGTACGTGTAATAGTGATTGACTGTATGTGTTTGCTTAACTGGTACAAACCCATTCCCTAAATTAGCATATATACGATGTCTGGTGCCAACAATATAATAAGAGGGCACCTACCTCCGCGATTCGTGTTAGGCACACTTACCAAGGTCTTCATATTGAACTGGTAGATCGAGCGATGGTTTAGCTACGCACATGCACACAGTACTTCCACGCAATATCAATTCATCGAAGAAAAATCCTTTTTTTTATTTGACTTCTTGTCTTATTAATGCCCCCACCTCACGACTAGTATTATAATAATGGCGAAAGATTAATACTATGCCTTTTGAATAGGATTCGCTTGGAAATTTTTTACATGACTTTTTGTTGTTGTCTCAGGAGGCCAACATTCGGGCTCTTTTTTTTATTTTTTGGCGAAAAACATTCGGGCTCTTTGGTCAATGCAAATTCGCTGTCTGACATTGAATGGAAGGTGGGCGAAAGGGTTTAAATTTGTTCGAAATTGTCTCAAAATTTTTATAAATGGATCTTATTGATATTTGTTGATGTATAAATATCTTTAAAATTAATTTGTAAGTATTAATATGACTAAAATATATTAAAATTTTTATTAACACTGAAATTTACATTTGAATTTCTCTAAATCTGTACCAAAAAAACATTTCTCTAAATTTAAAATATCAAAATTGACATTTTGAACATTGTTAGTGAGATATATGAGTCCAACCGACATGACTTCCAAAATCTATCTTTAAGGCTTGAGATAATTTTGTCAAAAATTAGTTTCTTTAATTTATTTATTCATACGAGAAAGATTAGAAAACAAAAAAAAAAAATTCCCGACCTTAACATGAACTTAAAGAATCAAAACTATTAGTTAGGAACACTGCTAGAGGCAACCTAAAAACGTTGCTAAGCACATGCACAGGCACTATATATATATATTGTCTTGTTAACTTTATTGGCCACTGATGGTTGGTATTGATATAATAATAATGCTTTTTTTTTTGTCATCATTTTTTAATGACAAATAATAATGCACAAGTCTTAAACTGAATGAAAGGTTGGACGTCTTTGGTCAGGCGACCAATCTCAATATTCCGAGCTTCCAATGACAAATCATTACGTGTATAAAACTTTTGATTAATTGGAGGTGATATATTTCCCGCCCGACATGAAAGTTCGGGTTGATATACTCTGCCGTATAGATGGCATACATGTACCGCTGAGAGCCTGATGAGACCCATGCCACTTGGAAATCCTTGACATCACTTTCATGTTAGTATCACAACCAAGCAGCCTAATCGTCGCTCTCTTTGTCATCTTCACGATTCTTTTAAAATGCCCTCCTACAAATATCTCTGTATGTCATTGAATGGATGGTGAGCTAATTGATAAGATATAAAAGTAGTAAGAGCTAATTCTCACAACATGACCTTAAAAGTTTGTCTTTCTTAATTTAAGTCACATGACTTTCTAAAAACTAGCTTCTAAATGTTTCTATTATTAGGACTTAGCCATGATAAATTGGTTTCAGTATATATCTTCATCACCTTGAATAATTTCGATCAATGGAGAAATTTTATAAATACTAGAACGAGTTATGGTTCCACAATACCTCTTCATTTGTTATTTTGATGTTAGATTTCACTATGAAGGTAAAAAAATTATGTTTTGGGTTCAATTCTATAACTGTATGGAGAAAACTCGAGTTCATAAGCAGGCCCGGCCATGCCCAAGGGAAGGTAGGGCACAATTTTTTCGAATATATATATATATATATATAGAGAGAGAGAGAGAGAGCTTCCACTAAGGGATCCCTTTTTTTGGTCATTTATAGGGATAGGCATTAGACTAACTTTTAGATCATATTTTTACATCTTAACCGTTCAGTTTTTAGGTCCTAATGTATAGATCACTTCTGCAAATTTTCAGCCAATTTGATGATTGTTAAGGCATCCAAAACTGCAATTTACCATTATAAACACGAACGGTTCCGGTTAGACAGATTCGGTCCGTTCGTGTAAATTGCAGTTTTGGATGCCTTAACGATTACCAATTTGGCTGAAAATTTGCTAGAAGGGCCCTGTATATATATATATATATATATATATATATATATATATAGGACCGTTCTGAAGAGGACGTCCGCAACCCAGAAAAAGTGTGGACGTCCCTCCTCCGGCGTCGAGAAGGCGGCGATGGTTGCGCTGCGGTTGCCGGACGAACCCTCTGAACATCCCAGACCAGTTTGCAGTTGGGTGGACTCGCCGGTAACCACTCTCCAGTCAACCTTGATCGGACTACCACTTTCCAGTCGACCACGCTGCCCAGACCTTTGACCTCGATCTCTTTGGCCTTCGTCTTCACTGCAAACTGGTCTGGGATGCATGGAACCTCCGTCAGGCTCAAGAACCTCAAGACCGGCCTTGTTCATAAGTAGAACAAGATAAAGCAATATGACTTTTACTTGGTCAAGTTATATACCAATTAAGAAGCAACAAAATAACTTATGCTCAAGGAGATAGCTATCGGTTAACTAATATAGGTTTACTAGTGCATTTCATCAGGAGAGAGAGAGAGAGAGAGAGAGAGAGAGAGAGAGATTCATCAATTTTTTTTCTTTTTCTAAATCAAAAAAGGAGTATAACATGCATTTCTTTTTATGGTTACATAGGGCAACAAATTATGATTATCTTCTGGAACCATTGCAAGTGGCCTAATGGTTCTTGCCTAGTTGGATGTGCTCCTCAACCTAGGTTCGAACTCAGAAGCTGTCAAAGTGGCCAGACACGATGCTGCAATGCAGAGTTTGAGCATTTCACATGCACTGAAAGAGTTTATCTTGGGCCTAAGAAGCTTTGAGTTCCCCCTTGACAATGTCAAAAAAAAAAATGATTGTCTTCTGGATCTCCTTTTATTTTCTTATTTTCTATTTTTTAAAGGCTCGAACTCACTGTAGTTAGGATTTTAAGCCCTCACATTGATTTGTTCATGAGTTAAAGAGTACAACGGGTAGACATATAATTAAATAGTAGAAAATTACAAATACAATATTTCTTACATAAGACATTCTGAATATTAACAACAGTATGATATAACCAAATCTCATACTCCATTGAATTAAGAGAAAATTTTCACTATTAGTGCTTAAACTTTGATACTCACACTCACAACTCTACCAATTGATACCTGAGTTCATATTTTAATATCAACAACGTGCTTCCGTGAACTATCCATCACTGCTCCGTTAAAAGATGACATGGCAGATGTGAAGATGAGAAAAAAGACCAAATGACCAAAATAACCTTTTCCTTTTTCTTTTTTCTTTCTATTTTTATTCTCTTCTTCCTCCTCATTTCTTTCCCTTTTCCTTTTATACCAAATTCTCTCTCTCCCCACCTTATCAAAATTTGAAAAAACCACGAAACGCAGAAACCGAAATCCCCTTTTGGAAACTAAGTCCAAAAATTACAAAGAGGAAAAATGAGCAAGAATGAGAAGAAATTACTGTATCAGTTGATAAGAGATTTTGGAGCTTAAGTATTGATATTTGGATGTAAATGATTTGGTTTTGATTGGTTTGTGAATTGGTATTGGTATTGATAAAGTAATCTGAGGTTAAGATTCAAAACCAATTGGCAATGGATGGAGTGGTCCAAACCCTTATAAATCCATAGGCAATGTCCCATTTTTCCCATGTGGGATGTATATATTCTCAACACTCCCCCGCACATGTCGGAATTTTCAAGCCATACACGTGGACAACTTGAGTGACGTGGAGCTCGTGTGGCCGTTAGGCATACACACGTGGGTAACCTGCTCTGATACCATGATAAAGTAATATGAGGTTCACATCCAAAATCAATTGGTAATGGACGGAGTGGTCCAAACCCTTATAAATCCATAAACAATGTCCCATTTTTCCCACGTGGGATGTATATATTCTCAACAGGTATTGGGCTTTTCAGATCTGGGACAATGCAGAGTATGGGGTTGTATTGAGAGGCTCTTGGACAATACAAATTGTGTATTGAGAGGCTCTGAGGAAATGCTGAGCTTAATTTGGGTTCGTTCCTTTTCATGGGTAGATTGGATATCACCATATTGACTGTGCCCAGATGTATGACAATGAGAAGGAGGTAGACACCAGAATTTCAAAGATTCATTCTTGAAAATTTACACCTTTGATTTAAACTTTTGAGAGCAGTATCTGGTTTGTGTAGATTGGTGATGCTTTGAAGAAGCAATGTAATGATGGGATAGTGAAGCGTGAGGAATTATGGGTCACTTCCAAACTCTGGGTTGTTTACACATGGAGAATGGTTTAAAACTCTGTTTAGATTTTCTAGCATCCAAAGTTTATTGAAATTTCTTACTTTATCGAAAGCGGAAAATTATCTAATGTTAGAATTGTGACTATTTGCAGGTGTATCATGAATCAGAAGATGTACCAAAGGCATTTGATAAAACTTTGCCAGATTGCAACTTGACTATCTGGATCTTATCTTGTATGTGGACTACTTTTGACCTTTACTCTTGCATTTATACCAAGGAATGTGACCAAGACGGTGGCTTTGATGCTCTTAATATGATTTTGAAGTGGGTTTGGTTGAGGTGGAGCAGTGGATTCAAAGAGAGGAAGAAGAATAAGGAAGGGCTATTACGCACTTACGCGCAATTGTTCATCTGGGTTTTAAAACCCAGAATTCTTTTTTTTTTAATTAGTTAATAGAGAAATACAATTTTGTCCTTAATAAAAATATTACATGCATGACATGTGCTTGGCACGTCAGCTTTTTAACGAAACATGGATAGAATTTGGAAGGAGACATCACGTAAATATCAAATTATGAGTTCATGTATCACATTGATAAATTTATGAGTGTCGGCATCAAATTAGTCTTGACACCTAAGTTCAGTCATTGATGTCGAATTTTTCTCTTGAATTAATAGCTAAATAAACTTATCTACGAACTACACTATAATTCACGTTGAACATGACAATACAACACTATTATGCCTAGCCTTCTAAATTAGTTGTGAGGTGATAAAAGAAGACCATTGCGTTAGCGTGAGTCATTGCTTAACATGAGGAATATAATATATTGTAATTATATCGTAGATAGTACTTACCTTTTCTATGTGTGATAGAGAATAGAGACGTAAGTCAATTGTATTCATGTAATCCTCTTTATATACCTCCACTGCGAGATGAATCAAATATCTGAAAAATTCATTCTCTCAACCTTGTTATTTTTGACTTGGTATCAAACTATCAAAGCAAAGATCCGAGAGGACTTTGTCTCTTATTTTCTATTTTCTATTTTCATGATCGAGGAATTAATTCAAAAACCCTATTATTAGGGTTATTGTTCTTTCAACGACGTTACATCCGTCCAAGAACGATCTGACCATCTTCTGCTTGCACTTCGACGTTATCAGTCAGCCGCCTTCTTCAACGTCAGGCAGCTGTCTTCTAGCTAACGTCATCTGCCACCTCCGACCAACGTTAGCCCAGACCGGCTTCTTCACTTCAGCCGACGCCCAGATCGACGTCCGTCAAAGAACGACTAATCATCTTCTTCTTTGACTTCGGCGTCCTTTTGCTCAGATTGACCCAGTCATCTTCTCCAGATCCATCAATTCCGGCCTTGTCTTGCCCAGATTGATTTCTGATTTTTCCTCAACCAAATGTCAGTGTCGCTCACCCAGGTCGATTTCCAGATCGATCGATTCCAGCCCAAGACCGCAGTCAAAGACCGCTGGCACTCTTTTTGCCCAAATAGGTTTCTTCAGCAGTCCCATCGCACCATCCGGCTTCCTGCTTCGTTCGGTGACAACATCCTTAGATCGGGTCGTTTGTTTCAGCAGCCCGGATATCCTCAAATCGGTTTCGCATTAGACCCGACCCGCGACTTCAGCGGCCCCGTCGCTGACGTCAATCCAGCAAATTACTTTGGGCACTGACCCAAAGATCGACTCAATCCATTCGGTCCTTCTTCAGCCTGAACCTGTCGATCTTAGTCTCATTCTCCATCTCAGGCCATCAATTTCTCTCTGTTAGGAAGAACACATATCATACCTTCAGTCCTCAGGTCACCATCTAACCCGTATCTCCTTAAAAAAAAAAAAAAAATTTGCTGCACGATATATTCTTTTGCTTTATTTGGTTATTATTTGAAATCTCTTGTCCTTCCGCTACATATCCTGTAATTTTGTGTTTTTTACTACTATTGTTACGATGGGTGGTGATGAAAGTGAAAGTTCTAAGATTCATGAGATCCAGAAGGTTGAGGTTTCTGTCCCACAAGGCTTCACAAATCGCCCTCGTCCTCAATGCTCTTATTGCAATGACCTTGGACATGTTCGAGAGACTTGTTGGAAACTGAACGGGTACCCTAAAAGGCAGCTGTGGTTCAACTAGTCCACAAACCAGACTTCTATGGTGTGGCCGGACAGGATCATCGTACGACAGGTGGGGCTACTCCTATAGCCTCTATAGCTGGTCGTGGTAAGATTGGTATGGCTTTAAAGGTTTCTAACTTTGTTGGTTCTGATACATGGATTACTGATTCTGGTGCCTCCGATCATATGACTTATGATAAATCATATTTTAATGAATTGTCTTCCCCCCCAGTGTCCTATGTAACCAATGCCAATGGTGAGGCTTTTGCTGTGTTAGGGTCAGGGTCAGTTCGTATTACTCCTACTTTAGAACTTCATAATGTGTTATATGTGCCTGACTTGTCTCATCATCTGATATCAGTTCCCCAGTTGAATACTGAGTGTAAATGCTCTGTAACATTTTATCCTATGTATGTGATTTTTCAGGATCTTCTCACCAGGGAGGTAATCGATCGGGGGTATCTGAGGGGCAGGTTGTTCCATCTGGACCAGACATACGCAGGGGAGAAACCAGGAGCACAGTCCCGCGCCGCTTTGACTTTGAATTCTAATAAGCTAAGTGAAATTTGGTTGTGGTATCGCCGTTTAGGGCATCCCTCTTTTAGTCTTATGAGAAAAACCATGCCTACTTTGTTTATTGGTGTGGATGAGTCTGTCTTATATTGTGAAACATGTGTTTTGGCTAAGAGTTATCGTGCTACTTATTCTCCTAGTATTTCTAATAAGAGTGTTATTCATTTTGAGTTGATTCATTCTGATGTTTGGGGACCTTCTAGAGAGCCTAATGTGTTGGGTATGAGATATTTTGTATTGTTTATTGATGATTGTACTAGATTGCCATGGGTTACTCTTCTTAAAACAAAAGATGAAGTATTTCCAGCTTTTCAAACTTTTCACACTCGTATTCAAACACAATACCATAGCACCATTAAAGTTCTTCGTTCTGACAATGGGGGAGAATATATTAATCATATTTTCCAAGAGTTTTTTAAAACCCATGGGATTGTTCACCAAACTACATGTCCACAAACACCAGAACAAAATGGAGTGTCTGAAAGGAAAAACCGTCATTTACTTGATATGGCTCGTGCCCTTCTTTTTAGTGCTCATATGCCTAAGTATCTTTGGGGTGATGCTATATATGCTTCCTCCCATCTTATCTATCGTCTTCCATCTGTGTCCTTCATGGAAAAATTCCCTTTGAGGTTCTTGCATCTCATGTCTCTTTACCTTCATTTCATAATCTTCCAGCTCGTGTATTTGGTTGTGTTGCTTTTGTGCATGTTCCTAAAAACCAGAGGTCTAAGTTGAATGCCCTGGCACTTAAGTGTGTGTTTGTTGGCTACGGATGTTATCAGAAAGGGTCCAAGTGCTATCATCCACCTACCAGAAAGTACTATGTCACTATGGATGTTACTTTCTTTGAAGACATGAGTTATTTTTCCCCTTCAGATACAACTCTTCAAGGGGAGCATTCATTTTTTGAAGAGCTGTATCATGGAGAGGGGGAGGAATCAGAGGGAGGAGAAGTCACTCAGGCAGGAGGTATTTTGACGGATCCAGTTGAGACAATCAGCTCGTCACCTCCAGAAGCAGAAGCTCCAGACATCCAGACACTAGTTTCAATCACTGAAACTATTGAAAATGAAGTTGAAGACGCAACTGCCCCTCCTGCCATCACTTCTACCCCTGACCCACAACTTCCTGGTACTGAAGATCACCCATTTGAGGTATGTCCACCCACCGGTACTAGCAATAGTTAGTCTAATGTTGAGCAATATGTGTTACCAAATAGGACCACTCGAGGTCAATTAGCCAAAAGATATGAACCTACTCTTACTGCCAAATCAAAATACCTAGTAGCCAATTATATGTCCACTAGGAGGTTGTCTAAGTCATATGATCATTTGTGAATCAAATATCTACTGTATCAGTACCTAACAGAGTGCAGGATGCATTGGGGGATCCAAAGTGGAGGAAGGCAATGGAGGAAGAGATGGATGCATTGCATAAGAACAATACTTGGCAACTTGTGCCTCCACCACAAGGGAAGAAGGTTGTAGGTTGTCGTTGGGTGTTTACCGTGAAACATAATGCAGATGGATCAGTGAATCGGTACAAAGCACGCCTTGTAGCAAAGAGGTTTACTCAGACGTATGGTATAGACTACGATGAAACATTTGCTCCTATTGCCAAGATGAACACTATTCGGGTTCTGCTCTCATTTGCTGCTAGTTTAAACTGGCCACTCCAATAGTTTGATGTCAAGAAAGCATTTCTTCATGGAGAGTTAGTCGAGGAAGTTTACATGAGCCTTCCACCTGGGTATGTAGTTGCTTCTCCCGGTGATTTTGTATGCAAATTGAGAAAGTCTCTGTATGGTCTCAAACAGTCGCCTTGTTCTTGGTTTGGGAGATTTTCACAGTTCATGCTGAAGGTTGGTTACAAACAGAGCAACTCAGATCATACCTTGTTCCTCAAGCATCAACAAGGGAAGGTAACATCTCTAATTATTTATGTGGATGATATGGTAATCACAGGCAATGATACTGTTGAGATGGATAGACTATAAAGACAACTAGCCTCTGAATTTGAGATGAAGGACTTGGGTGAGCTTAAGTACTTCTTAGGAATTGAGGTAGTCATGGGGAGAGAAGGGATCTACTTGTGCCAGAGAAAGTATGTTCTTGACTTGCTAACAGAGACAGGCTTATTGGATTGCAGACCTATTGATACTCCTATTGAGCAGAATCATTATTTAGTTGAGTATCCAGGTCAGGTACCTACTAATCGAGCTCGCTATCAGAGGTTAGTTAGGCGCTTGATTTATTTGGCTCATACTAGACCAGATGTTTCATATGCAGTGAGTGTGGTGACTCAGTTCATGCATAACCCCAGTGAGAGTCACATGGATGCTATTATGAGAATTTTAAAGTATCAGAAGTCAGCTCCAAGAAGGGGAGCATTGTTTTCTAAACACAACAACATCCTTGAGGTTTGTGGCTTTACAGATGTAGATTGGGCTGGAAATATTACAGACAGAAGGTCGACATCAGGTTACTTTACCTTTGTGGGAGGTAATTTGGTTACATGGAAGAGTAAGAAACAGAAAGTTGTGGCACGATCTAGTGCTGAGGCTGAGTATAGAGGTATGGCTCACGAAGTGTGTGAATTGCTGTGGCTGAGGAATCTGTTACCTGATCTGGGTTTCAAACTCAAAAGTACTATGCAATTGTATTGTGACAACAAGGCAGCCGTTGACATATCACATAATCCAGTACAACATGATTGTACTAAACATGTGGAGGTTAATCGTCACTTTATAAAGGAGAATCTAGATGCCAAAATTATTAGCTTTCCTTTTGTTCCAACTGAAGAGCAACTTGCAGATATACTTACTAAAGGAGTTTCTAGGAAGGTGTTTTATGACTCACTAAGCAAGTTGGGCATGGTTGATGTGTATGAGCCAACTTGAGGGGGAGTGTTAGCGTGAGTCATTGCTTAACATTATGAATACAATATATTGTAATTATATCGTAGGTAGTACTTACCTTTTCTATGTGTGGTAGAGAATAGAGATGTAAGTCAATTATATTCATGTAATCCTCTTTATATACCTCCACTGTGAGATGAATCAAATATCTGAAAAATTCATTCTCTCAACCTTGTTCTATTTGACTCATTGTATACCCCAATAATTACATACAAACAAAAAATATTTGTTCAGTTTGTCCACACAAAAAAGGAAAAGAAAGAGACTTCATATTTGTTCAGTGGAACTTGAAAGGCAAAGGTGGGTTGTGCATCTATAGTGAGGAAGAAGCTTATCCCACTACATTTTCCAAATTACAAGATCGTCTTGTTGTTGATGTTAATATAAGAAGGGAACCACAATTAGGTAGGTTTAATTTGTAGAAACTCAAAAGATTCTAATTTGTGTAGAATTTCAAAATATTATAGCTAAGATGCAAGCAGAGTTAATCATTGGAAACCTTCCAGTACTGTTTTGAATTGACAATGAAATGACAGAGTTTATGGGCAATAGACTTGCCTATTCCCAGTGTGTGGACAGGGATAAAACAAGTGGTTACACAATTGGAAGGGGAGGAGAACAACTTTATTTATTTATTTATTTATTTATTTTATTTTTTAATCCGGGGTGTCAGGAGGAGAACAACATATATTTCCCACTGTATTTAGGAATAAGGAGAGATTCTTCCGTGGAACACCCGCACCACGTGGTTTTAAAGCTGACCAATAAGGGACTTAGCAAAAAGGTATTTTGGGTGTTTTACTTTAAAAAGCAAGGACAGTTTCGAATAAAGAATAAAAGTTTCTAATTTTTGATTGGTCAGTCATAGAGCCACGTGGTGCGGCTGCCCTTATGCAAGAATTTCTCTAGAAATAAGAGTTGGTTCACATACATAGTTTGTGAAAATATTGCAAGTAATATTCTACAATCTGGCTACAACTAAATATCCTTAATCTATATCGAATTTCATCTACTTGACTCCACCAGAAATATGAAAGTATGAAAAAAAAAATTTCACTCATACTTAAAGGACAGCAGAGGTTGTGCATCTAATGAAGAACCTGTAGTACTATCCATACATGATAACCCTGTTGATGTAGAACAAACATCCCAAGCCTCGGTCATTCCATTAGTTCGATCATACCCAATCTCTGAGAAGTTTTGTTGAGCGTCAGAATGAGCTTTAACCGACAATTGGATTCCCTCCAACTCCACAGCAACTTCTTTCATAGTAGGTCGTTTTCTCCCGTTCAAATTTAAGCATCTTTTTGCAAGGTTAGCAACTGCCACAATTTCTTCTTCCCGACCATCACTTCTAACTCGAGTATCGAGAATATCGAACAGGCAATTTCCTTCCATTGAAAGAATGAAATGTTTTGCTAGGCTTCTCCATTCATCTGAGGTTGTCAGAGAAATTGGTTTTTGTCCTGTCAAGAGCTCAGCAAGGACCACTCCAAAGCTATAAACATCACTCTTGTCAGTGAATTGACTGGATTGGAAATATTCTGGGTCTAGATAACCAAATGTTCCTTGCACTCGTGTAGTAAGGTGTGTCTTATCAATGGCAATAGATCTTGCTGTTCCAAAGTCTGCTACTTTGGCTCTATACTTATCATCCAATAGAATGTTAGAAGACTTGATGTCTCTGTGGTATATAGGCATGGAAGCAGATGAATGTAAGTACGAAATAGCTCCTGCAATTTCCATCGACACCCGTAAGCGCATTTCCCAAGTGAGAGGAAACTCCTCATTATGGTGATGAATATACTGAGAAAGTGTTCCATTAAGTATGAATTCATAAACCAAAAGAGGAACTTCCGTCTCTAAACAGCACCCCAATAACTTGACCACATTCCTATGGTTAATTTGTGAAAGAATGACAATTTCATTAATGAAATTTCCAACTTCACCTCCAACAAGTTTTTTAGACTGCTTTACAGCAACAATTCTTCCATCTTCCAGCATTCCTTTGTAAACAGTACCTTGGCCTCCTTGGCCAAGAATTCTGTCCACATTAAAGTGGTCAGTAGCTTTGTCTAACTCCTTCGAATTGAACAACTTAATTTTGTCGACATTTACTTCACCAGATAATAGTTGTTGCTCCAACAATAAACCACCATTTTGTTTAAAAAACTTCTCCTTCTGCTTTATGTTCTTCCTTTTCTTTATGGCTTTGTGCAACCACCAAGCAACACTGAGTAGAAACAGTAGTCCAAGAACGCTACCGATAACTGAGTAGCACAGATAAGGATAATTTGGTCAGTGAGAAGCTGTCCTTGTGATTTTGTAAAGAATACGAGCTACCACCAATTTTACAATTATGTAAAAACAATTTTTTTTTTTTTTTAGAAAGATAAGTTATTGATCCAAGTAAAGAAAAAGCTTTAGCCATACCTATAAAGGCCAGTTTAACTGCAGACTTTCTCTTTGGATAGTAGCATTCGGCATATCCAGGATGATTCTTACAAGCATAGTCCACAGGACACTGCCGGTTTGGAGCCAAGCATTCATTTATATCTGGGTATATATTGATATTCGCCACACAAAACAGGGAAGAAAAAAAGTAAAATAAAGATGGTATAGTTTCTTGATCATAAAATAAATAAATTAACAAGTTTATTGCAGGCTAGAATAAAATCAAACCCTCATATTACAAATGAAAACTCATCAGTTTGTTTCTTAGAATTACAAATGATCTATGCCACTCACATAAAGGAGTATATACATTGTTCATGCATTTTCTTTTCTTCTCATCTTATCCATCAGAATCAGAGGATAATGTGCAGTTCTCATGTTATATCTTATTTTAAGCATGCATTATGGTAGTAGAGGTTTACCTTGACATCCTTCAATGAGATAGGGGTTTCCTTCAAAGCCCATTGCACAGAAACATTCCAGCCTTGAGGAACTATATGTTGAAGAGGCGTCATTGTATTCCAGGCAGTTAACAGATCTATCAGAAGCGATTGAAGAGGTTCCAAATACATCGAGGATTGAATGATATAAGCCCCATTCCAACACGGCAGGCACATAATCCATATCACTAATTCTGGCAGAGATATTAGTTAAATTGTTGGTAAATGACTGAAACCAGTCCTGGTCTGCCAAGAATGCATAATTGCATGGATTTGTTGTAGATATGAAACTGGTATCAAAGGTAGAGAGAAAGGAAGGGATAGAGACCTGGCTGCAATCCAAACCATTGCAGGTACTGCTTGCATTGGAGGCAATTTCACACTGGGACAAGCACGTAGCCGAGATAGTCAAGCCATCTGAGCTACAATTCAGCCCAGCCATAACACCACAACCAACTACTGTGAATCTGTTCTTTTGCGAGAACACAAAAGGGCTTCCCCACAAGTAGGCTCCTTGCCGAATTGGTTTATCACTGCAATTATTAGAGACCGTAATCGGGTTTCTGACTTTTAGTGTTCCTGCAATAGAAATTTCCAGTACCTCAAGATTCAGAGTGGTGCGGTTCAAGAAAGGTTTGGGTGGGCTGACTGACTCATTACACAGTATTTCGAACCAGTTATCTGCGTAACAACCTGGTCCAATTCCAAAAGGATATGGGATTGAAATGTTTCCACAATGTGATGGACAATTAGGCTTTGCTATTAAGATTTGTTGTGGTGGTGCTGCTACTGTAGTAGTATTAATACTAACACACCACAAGAACAGAGTAGTATGAAGTAAAAACTGCACAACATCCATTCTTCTACTTCTTCCTCCTCCTCTATTCTAATTACCTATCTTCTGTCAAGTTCAAGGGTTGGAACTAGCTACGCAATTGATTATTAAAGTATCAATCTAAACCGTATATAAGAGAAATGTAAAGTGGGGAATTGTGCTTACTATATATATACAGTGTTGAAGGATAGTTCCTCGCACAACTTTCCCACTGCTTATCCTTTTTTTTAAGTCCTAAACAAATCAAGCCATAAAAAGTGAAAGAACGAGTCAATCAAGATGAGCACCGCGTGTGTCTGTGTGGTACTTTTTGCTGATGAACATTCTAGCAGCCATACTTGACAGACTCTACACGCAAGAATGGAGGATTCACCATGTTAGAGTCAACATGGTAAAAAGACGCGATTTCTTGCTCTGTAGCCGCATATATTTTAAATAAACAAAACAATCTAGCTGGACTATTCAACCACTTAGGCATGATAGTCTAACAAGTACAGATTAATGCAAAAGAAAACAGTCATATATATGTTTACTGTGGCTTGATCAAAGACCAAGAGTAGTTGACTGGTAAAACATTCATGCAACTGAGAAGCTCGACTAGTACCCATCAAGAATCTGGTCTTCACCTGACCCATAAGACTTGAAACCTACTGGTGTATCCAGAAATCTGGGACTGACCGCATTTGTACGTAATTTTGTTTATTTGTTTGGAAAAGGTAATTAATTAACATGGCTCAGGATCCTCCGGACTTGATCAGCATGAGATTAAGCAAAATTTTAATCAACTTCAAACCAGCAAGCAAACACGCACCTCAAGAAATAGCCTTCACAGCATGTGATTGAGGTCCACTCGATGCCCCACGAAGCATAGCACAAATGCACAATCATCCAAAGCAACCCTCTTCCTGAAGCTCTGGCCCTTCTGAATTTGATCCACAAGGAGCCCCAACAACGTGGAGCTCCATTTTCACTACAACGGCGAGGTCTTGGTTGAGGTGAGCCCTAATTGCTTCCATTTTTGCCCCAAAGATTGGTCGTAAAAAACAATTTAGGGATTTTGATAAAAGCAGAGTTTCTGCTGAATCCCTAAATTGATGCGCAATGGCGGGTCGCATCACTCGCATGAGGAAGACGGCAGCATTTGAGCGGTTAAAATTTAAAATGACTTGATTACCCTGCAAAACGGGGAGCTGCCACGTGTTTGAAGGGATTCAAAAAAGCATAAATTGCACCCGTAAAGGTTTGTTTGGAATTGCTGTGATTTAGAAAAAAAAAAAAAACTGATATTGCTAATGCTGTGTTGTGGGAATAATCAGCTGTGAATTAAAACAGGTTCGTATTTGGAAATGAATACATTTTAAAGTGCTGTCAGTACATAAAACAACTTCATAGCGTGTTTTAATTTAAAGCAGCTTCTAAGAACAACCCAAATTAATGTTGCTTTTAAAATCTGTTACCAGTAACCTATAATTTTCAATTAAAGCTATTTTGTACTCATTTACCAAATAAAATAAAATCTATAATTTTAGACAAAAGCTGATTTTTTTTTTTTTAAAAGCAAAGCAATCCTAAACACTGTAAACAGGGCCTAAGATCGGTAGGTTTTACTAGTTTGCCAAACTATCAACTATAAGGTAGGATAACATCGCTGAGACCCCACTTATCCCTCATGATCTTTTTAAAATATCTCTTGAAAATTTTCAATTAGGTGTGTATGACTTATTCATAAAGGGTAAAATCTTTATATGGTACCTGAACTATCACGAAATGCACTTTTTGGTACCTACAAATTTTTAGGGAGTCTAGTGGTACCTGTATTATCCTCCGATAGCCATTTTAGTACTTCCGTCAATTATTCCGTTAAAGTATGGGTAAAATCATAAAACACCTATTTTTCATATTTCTTTTACAAATTTTTTATTAAACTAAATTAAAATAAATTAAACTAGGTTAAAAGAAAGACCTAGAATTGAATTTAGTGAATATCTAGATTTACCTACCATCTCTATTGATTAATCCTATTAATTGTTCGAGAAAAAGTTATCTCCAAATTAGTATATATTAAATTTTCATAAAATAAAAAAAACTAAACAAAAATAAAAGTACTTAAATTAATTAACCCAAGTGTCCCGATAGCAGTGAGGAATAAATTGAGAATTATTTATCATTTTTTTATGTGTCGAAATATTTTTTTTAATTATAGATATTCAATATATTAAATTCTATAATTCTAATTATGAATGATAAGACTATTTTACCCTTACTATTTTACTCACATGAGTGTCACATGACTGCCACATAGGCATTTTTAACGGAATAATGGACGGAGGTACTATCAGGGCTAACGGAGGGATAGTACATGTACCACTGGACTCCCTGAAAATTTGTAGGTACCAAAAAGTGCATTTCATGATAATTCGGGTACTATATGAGGATTTTACTCTATTCATAAAACCACCATTCATCAGTAATTATGAAACGATGATGAAGAGAGGACATTAACTGGATCGTCATCGCCTACACTAAATGCAAAGCATCATTTTCAATTTTGATAGAATCTTACTACAAGATGTTCAGTCTCTCCACTGTTTATCAAAATACCAAGTGTTTTTGGATTAAGCTCTAACTTCTTCACAAATTTCAAAAATAGTGACTAACAATGCCATTTTATGAAATTCTTTCCTTCACTTTTTCCTACTTGAACACTTGTTTTTGCTTGGGGTGGAATTTTTTTATTTTTTGCATGTATTGTAATGCAGCCATTTTTTTCACGAAATCTTACTGCATTGTAATAAAATGTTTGGTTATTAATCTCTTCAAGCCTTTAGGTATGACGAATCCCATTTGGATACCACTACAAATTAAAATCTTATACATTTAGCTTCTGGCAAAATCTAAGAAACATTTTGCTCACCTAGACTTGAAGGTAATATTGGGATATCATGGAATAGCGACCAGTATCCAAAGCTGACCCTGTTCCAGTTGAACTTGAAGCAATATCCCATGGCTCGACTGATTCAGTTCTGACAAATTCAACCTCTTCAAAGTTTTCTTCGCCATAAATACCCAAAGGTACGTGCTTGAGACAAGAGAGAGAGAGAGAACTGGTACCTTGTCCGGTGGCGAGCCCTTTCGCCGTCTTCGGACGGGCTTTGTGTTGACTCCTTGTGGGTCTAAGTGAGACCGGTCTCCTTGATCGACGTTTTGTTCGGATCAGGGAGATTATGGTGGCTGTTTGTGCCATGAGGGAGAGGGAGATTGCAGCGGCTTTCAGGCTTGGTTATGCTTCTCGATGGCTGGTGCAGTGGACTGGATTGGTGTCGCGGACTTAGAGGTTGGCTGGTGGCGGAGTGCTCATTGAGGCGTGATGTGGAGCCGATCAGATAAATCTGATCTGGATTGGATTTGTTGGATCCGATCTAGGGCGGGTTTTAGTTGGTTGGATTGGTGCTTCTCTATGGAGTGACGGGGATGGCGGTGGTTACATGGAAGGCTGGCGAGTTTAGCAGGGCGGCGCTGGGAGCGGTCTGGCAGCGGTGGCTATGGTGGGGTTGGGCTAGGTTTGGATTGCGGGCCGTGGTCTTCCTCTGTCCTGGGTTAAGGCTTGGGCTCGGACACTTTACTTGGGCCTAACTTGGGCTAGTTGGTTAATTTATGTTTATTGTTTTATTTTCATTAATTGTTTAGGTATGTCACGCCTTTGGCGTGTAATAAGTCCCTACATGTATTATGTAGGGCTAGTCGAGCTAAATGCTTGTGTGTGCACTCTAAGTGTCTCGTCTGACCTAGCGAGGCGATGATCCATGGTTAAATGGTCGCAGCCTCCTAGTGACAGGATGAAACTAAGTGTCGTCGGATTTAGTTTCTGACGGCAACATAGTAGGAAAGCTATGAAATTGGTAATAATGATTCGTTGTAATCGAGTTAACTTTCTATTATGTCGCCGCTTTGTCAAAGTAAATGAAGTAGCCAATAGTACACTCTTTGCTAGTTGGTGTATTTTAGAATACATGTATTTTGAAGAGACTCCTAATATCATTTCGGGATGTTCTCTAGATGTTTATTGTAATCAGGGGCTTAGGCTAAATGTCCCCCCCCCTGTATTCAACAGTTTCATTAATCAAGACTTGAGGGCAGCAGCACCAGCCCTCTATTTAAAAAAAAAACAAAGTTTTATTCACCATTAGAAGTCTTTTTTGTCATTTGAATTAATCCCTTCTAGCTCTATTGTGACCTCTCTCATTGAAGGGCGCTTCTTTCCGTTCAAATTCAGACATCTTCTTGCAAGGTTTGCCACTATTACAATATCTGCTTTCGATCCTTCCTTCAAAACTTGAGCATCAACAATTTCAAATAGACGATCTTTGTGTATGGAAATAATGAAATATGTGGCAAGACTTCTGCCTTCATCCTTTGACCTTAGAAAAGAAATTGGTTTTTGTCCTGTTAAGAGCTCAACAAGAACAATCCAAAGCTATATACATCACTTTACTCCGTAAATTGGCTGGATTGAAAGTATTCAGGGTCCAAGTAACCAAATGTGCCATGTACAAGTGATGTGGTCAGGAGAGTTTGGTCAATAGCAATTGATCTGGAAGTTTCAACGTCAACAACTTTTGCTCTATATTTATCATCTAAGAGTATGTTTGTCGACTTGATATCTCTATGATAAATTGGAGAGGAAGCTATATAATGTAAGTAAGAGAGAGCTCCTGCAACTTTTGTGGCAATTCGTAAGCTCATTTTCCATGTGAGTGAAAAGTGTTCAATCTGCTCTATGATATACTTGGAAAGGGTTCCATTTGGTATAAATCCATAAACTAAAAGAGGAACTTCTGCCTCTAAACAACAACCCAATAGTTGAACCACATTTCTATAGTTGATTTGGGAAAGAATGACAACCTCATTGGTGAACTCTGAAAGTTGGCTTTCATCAACTATTTTAGACTTCTTCACAGCAACAATTCTCCCGTCCTCCAACATGCCTTTGTATACAGTACCTTGACCTCCTTGGCTAAGAATTCTATCCACATTAAAATTCTCGGTAGACTTCTCTAACTCTTGTGATTTGAACAATTTAATTTTCTCGACATTAGCTTCACCTAACAATAATTGTGTTGTTCTAATGATAAACCTCCATTTCGCTTGAAGAACATCTTTTTTCGTTTTATCTCATTCTTTTTCTTCAAGAGTTTGTATCCAAATCATACACCAATAAGCAACAATAAGAGTACAAGGCTCGAGCTCAAACCTGCATAACTCAGCAACAAAACGTGCAAAAACAGATTCAAAGACATTTTTGGATTGAAACTACAAATATAATATATTTGGACAAGAAACTTTTAGAGTGTTTTCCACAAAACAAATCTAAAAGGACCTTTCAAAGAGATAAAATTGGTTTTTTTCCAATATTTCAAGTACTTAAAACATACATAGAAAAAGAATAGAGTACACTCCCTATTGGAACAAAACTAGTGTAAAACAAATTTACCTATATTGTGCAATGAGCCGGTGAGCTGTGACTTATTAATAAGTTATAATTCTAATATTGCAAAGGTAATGGATTCGATTCTCATGACTAATATATGTAAGGGTGAGGTGGGCTAAGGGTTTTGAGGGAAAAAAAAATTGTGCAATGGCATTTGTCATATTCACACAAAGATTGTAAATGCTATACGAACAAAAACCAGCATGTCAGTTCTATGTACGTCGCAAAAGGTGTGAACGAGTTAATCTTGATTCAATGCAAGTGCATGTAATTAAGAAAATTGTTTAAAAGACAAAATACATATATGTAAGTATATGAATTTGTCACAAATAACTTGAATTGGTGGCGTATTGCTGAAGTTTTGGACTCTTTACAAGATAGGGTGGTTCTAGTTGGACCACCAAATCTGATATTTGGACTTCTTCTACTTATTATCTCTAATTCATTTTTTTTAAATACTTAAAAAGCCAAGTACATCTCCTCAATTTTACCAAAATACCCTTGAACAATTAAATTTGTATCTTTAACAAATTGTTGTTGTTGTTGTTGTTTTTTTTTTTGTTCAAGTAAATCCAAAATATGTGTCTGGGCCAAACTCTAGATTACTTACTCTAGTTGTAATAGGGTTAGCATTAGAGATATTCTCGGATATATCTTCGTAGATATCCAATCAATGTACGATTATGTTTCCTTTTACAACTCAGATTCTCTACATGTAATCCTCTATATAAAGAGGCATTTTATTATCAATGAAAACACATCAAATTCTCTCTCAAATCTCGATTCCCTTAAATACGTTATCAGCATGAAGCCCTAACCCTAAAACCCTAATTTCGCAGCCTTCAAACCCTAGTAACCACCGCCACACACATCGAAAAACTCGATCACAGAAGCCCAAAACCGGCAGAACCACCAAAACAGGCTAGAAAGCCCTTGAACTAGCCGTCGGAAGCTCCTAAACCAGCCCCGCTAGCCCCGCTATCGAAAGCTTCCTCGTAGCCCTGAGCCTGCCTCTGCGCCCCCTGCCGGTAGATTAGCCTAAAACTGAAGCCCGCGCAAGCTTCGGCAAGCTCCTGCCGAGACGCCTGCGCACATCTGCCGAGAAGCCCTGAGTGCATTTGCCTACAGCGTTAGCCTTGCCAACGACAGCCCCTGCGCAGCCCTCGCATATCCGTAACCCTCGTTGGCCTCACCAGCGACACTTGCCGATATTTGCCGATAGCAGCAGTCCTCATTGGCCTCGCCAGCAACTTTTTTCCAGACTTTTTCCAGCGATTTTTCCGACCACTTCTGGCAATCAAATTTCGGCAAATTTTTCCAGCGACCTATTTCAATTAAGGTTTTTTTTTCTTCTTCTAAAAGTTCCCTTTTTTGAGTTTTTATTCAATTTCTCTTCTTTTTCTCGAGGATTTGCAAACTCCCTTCATCTACCCCCATTTCTTCATCATAGGGGAGACCTAATTAAGCCAAACTGTAGTGGTTCGTGCTCACTCCAAGCTTGGAACTTGTAAATTCCTCCAAACTTAGAGTTTGTTGAGAAGAAATGATCGACCACAAACATCATTGTTTCTATCTAATCCAACCCCTCTTGGAATTGAATTTCTTGAAAGCAACTACGCTCGGAAATTCCTAATTTCTTGGAAGCGACTACGCTCAGAAATTTTATTGTTTTCTTGGTAGCCTTTTTCGCTCCTAAACTAACCCTATTTTCATGTTTTTTTTTTTGGTTCAGGATGAGTAACCTGAACAAGTTAAGCTTCACTCCACTAGAGACAACAAGTGCAGGATACCGCAAGTGGGTCCGTGATGTGCTCCAACATCTTACGGTTGATGGGATCCTAAGTACGATCCAAGAGCTAAGTCAAAACGTGCTTACTCCTCAACAAGCTGCTGCTTTGGAAGCGAATAGAGCTAATGTGGAGGCAAATGAAGCAAAGGCCATTATTCTCATGACAAGGCATATGAATGACTCGCTCTAGAATGAGTACCTCAATGAAGAGGACCCTAGAAAGCTATGGGTGGAACTTGAGCAGAGATTTGGCAATGTTCGTGACTCCCTGCTTCCTGATTTAGAAGTAAGATGGCATAGCCTCCGCTTTTGTGATTTCAAGTCTGTACTTGACTACAATTCGGAAGCACTTCTGTACATATCGCCTATATTACATACCGCCAAGCATAATCAACGACCTCATAGGTGGGCCCCGCGACATGGTTAGCCCCGCCTATGGCATGCATCCGGTATACCGACACCCGAGCTACGTTGCCATGGTGGAGGTCGGCCGGTATTGATTATACGCATTTATATGTGTTAACGTTAGTGATCCGTGGGATCTCTAGTTAGCATTAAAGAGAGAGAGAGAGAGAGAGAGAGAGAGAGTGACACAAGCGAAGTATAGTGGTTCACCTCCCGCCTTAGCGGGAGACTACGTCCACTTGAAAGCTTATACTAGTGTGTCGAGCCTTGCGGCCTAACAAGATTACTGAACATAGGGCTACACGATGCATGTCTCGGTTGGGCCTTGCCATGTCTTGTGGATGTCCCAAAGTAGGTGTTACTTATGCTTGGTGATGTAGTAAATACTCCATATTATTGGAGGTATGTACAAGTCCCCGAAGTCCCCGAGTAAGAGTAGCTTCTTGGTTGGGGAGTTCAAATCATGAAGTCATCAAGCATAAGTAACATCCGAGAGGCGCACGGCCTCTACAAGTCCCCGAGCTCCGCAAGCAAGAAGGGACTCGGTATCCTGTATCACAAAAGACAAAAATTCGTATATGGAGTTACATCGGAGGTGCACGAAAGGATGAAGTGCATGAGATAATGGGGCGTCGCCCTTCCGCATGGCGGGACCATATGTAAGACCATATTTAAGGAAACGTGAAAAAGTGTGGTGCCCGGAGGCTAGACCACATGTATGGAGCATTGTGAACCGAGAGCGTAACTAAAGCATGTTGGATAAATGGAGCGAGTTAGGTGTTCGAGCAAGTTGGGTGTAGGCGCTGTATGAGCGTGCGGGGCGTAGCCCAAGCGAGTCGCGGCCATGCTTTGATACCCAAGCGAGTCGTAACCGTTTCGACAGAGTTTATCCGAGCATGTTTTAATTGAGCTATAAGTGTCACAAGGTTCTAGATGAATGTCACATGAAAGTGAATTTAAGCATGTATGTGTGTAGCATGTACTTGTAGGAAAGTTGCTAATTAACAACATGTTGTAGGCATGCTTGAGGGTTATAGAGACATGTATAGTCATGGCGTCAGCGGTAGCTCAAATTGCAAGAGCGTAAAGATAAGAGGAAGGTACTTATCTGGCGGATGCGGGGTGTCGAGGACGTGCATCAACTCGTAGTGGAGGTGGAATGATTGAAGGAATTGATTTTCCGTGCATGCAGTAGGTATACCGCCCAGAGAATGCAGCAGAGGAGGTGCATCTTGTAGCGTTGACTGTGGTTCTACAATGTTGACCATGCACCCAAGCGTTAACTTGGAGTGGACTGTTGACTTGGGAGCTTAGTTCGTAGCGTCGGTGCCCAGCGGCGTTTCCCATGGGAGGACCGAAGCTAGGAGGGCGGAGCTGCAGTTGGAGGGTTCCCAGCGGTGCAGCCCGGCGAGCAGCAGTCTAGCAGTGGCGGAGCGGAGCTGTGCAGTGGAACTGCAGCAGAGCCATGCAGATTGTGCAGCGGAGGAGGAGTTGGGCGGAGGATAGCCGGCGGAGATGGAGCTTTGCCGCTGGTGGTGCTTAGCGGAGGACGGCTGACACGAGCGGTGTCGCGATCCGAAAGTTTGGCGGAGCGGAGTGGAGAAAACCAGTGGAGGATGCCGGCGGGGGTCCCCTGGCGGACGACTTTCCGGCGGAGGACCTGGAGCTGCAACCTGGCGGAGGAGGAGGCCAGCGGAGCACGAAGCTAGTTGAAGCTGGTGGAGTCGGCGGAGCACCAGTTCGGCGGGGAACCGGTTCGGCGGAGAACCAGTCGGCGGAGCGGAGGTTGTCCGGCTAGTGGTGGAGGTTTTGGTCAGCGGTGATGCTCAGCGGTGACTCAGCGGAGTCGTATAGTTCAGCGGTGCCGCTGACCAAGTTCGGCGGAAGTGATGTCCGGAGCGGATGAATGCAGAGGGAGCGAAGATGGCTAGTGGAGGGGGCTGCATTCGGGTCCGGCGGAGCTGCAAAGCAGAGCGGAGGTTCCGAGCTCGCGTTCAGCGGAGCGGAGTCCGAGCTTGAGTCCGGCGGAGATGGAAGTTGGGCGGAGCGGAGGAGTTGCAGCTGGCGGAGCTGCAAGTTAAAGTTCAGCGGAGATGAAGTCTGGCGGGAAATTTGAAAATTGGAGGGGTGCCCAGAGAAGTTTTCTGGGTGTCCTGAGAATTTGTTTTTTTTATTTTTTATTTTTTTTGGAGGTTCAGCGTTGACCAAGCCTTGATGTGCGTTGACCTGCTCCGCCGGGCGTTGACCAACCCCGCCGGGCGTTGACCGGACCCGCTGGGCTTTGACCAACCCCGCCGGGCGTTGACCAGCCATGTTGGGCGTTGACCGACCCCGCCGGGAGTTGACCAAGCCCTAATTTGATGTTTACCGAAGTTCATGGTACGTGACGAAGCCATTGTGTTGGCTTCCCACAGACGGCGCCAATGTTAACGTTAGTGATCCGTGGG
>BDJD01000233.1:170932-201369 GCA_002564525.1 Rosa multiflora
CATCATCGAAACAGCACAGCACGTTCGCCTCCGCCGTTACGAACACCTTCGTCTTTTGTATCACTTCAATTGACCCTAGTTTGAGAGCGAGGAGGAGAGAGAAAGTGGATCTGGGCACTCTATCTCCTTCATCGCTAAAGAGGAAGATGAACAATCTAAGAGAACAGAACCCTTAATCTAAGAGAAAGGTAGAGATAGATAGGGAACTAGATTCAAAATCTACCTTTGGTCTTGGTTTCTTGATTATCTTGGAGAGTGACTCTGCTCATCCTCAACCATTAGCTTGAGATTGAAAATTTAAGGGTACAAAAGGAGAAAAGGAAAATTGAAATTGGAAGAGCGAGAGATGAGAATGGTGGTTGGCAAAGTTGTTGAGAAGTCGAAGAAGAGATTTCAGTGCTAGGTGATTCAAAGACATCGATTTTGAAGAATAGAGTGAGGACATCGATTTCGAAGAATAGAGTGAGGATTTAGGGAGAGAGTGATCCAGGGGAAGAATAGAGAGGCTGTTGAGTCCAAGAATAGAGAGAGTATCTAAGTATGTAAAACTGTGGAGTAGTGGATGACATATCCTATCCTTTTTTTTTTAAGTCTATGAGACAACGTATAATCAAAGATCTGTTGTATGAATGTAAAAATTTTTGACAAACAAGGGGAGGGAAATTTTGCCGCCTGTGTCTATGTAGGTTTCATTTAAGTGAAACTTTGCCGCCCGCAATTTTGCACCTTGTTCAGACAACAAAACTATAAAAATTTGTTGTACAAACTTGTGCATCTTGCACTAGGTACACCTAGTAGGATTTCTCAAAATTCATACACCATTTCGTTATACAACAGATAATAAAAAACTGTTGTGTGGATAGTTCTAATTCCATTTTCGTGAGCTTGTTCTAGGAGGGAATTATGTGCTCATTTCCTTCCATTCTAGGCCTCTGATTTACACAACAGAAACTTCTTGACTCTGTTGTGCAATATCTTCCTAAAAAAAGGTTTTCAATTTGATTATATTCACACAACAGAAATAGATTTTGTACCGTTGTATGATAGAGTTTGTGTTAACACACAACAGCAGATTTGTGCTATGTTGTGTGATGGGTGTTGTGTGTTTCAATTTTTGTAGTAGTGATGTCGCAAGTATTGGTTTGCGAAAGTTATCCAAACTCCCATGATCAAAGTCATCAGGGGGAGACGCAGTCATCAGGGGGAGATGTCTACATGTTGGTCTCGAAACATGAAAGGTGTGTTGTGCTCTTTTTCCCCTTCGACTGAGGTTATTTTTGTCCCATAGGGTTTTTGTTACTCGACATGGTTTTTAATTAGGCAACGAGAGGAGCAACATGTTTGGGCGACACAAGGGGGCGTGTTCAAGTAAATCCAGAATATGTGTCCGGCCCAAACTCTAGGTTACTTGGTCTAGTTGTAATAGGGTTAGCATTAAAGATATTGTCGGAGATATCTTCGTAGATATCCAATCAATGTACAATTATGTTTCCATGTACAACTCAGATTCTCTATATGTAATCATCTATATAAAGAGACCCCCTATTATCAATGAAAACACAGCAAATTCTCTCTCAAATCTCGATTCCCTTAAATATTTTTTTATTTTTATTTTTATCTCTATCAGTTCAACCACAAAAAATTTTGTGAGTGAGCTGCCTACATTTTTCGTGTACTTTCAGTTGCGGAACTAGAAAGTGATTCTTGGAAGGGCTGCGGGGCCCTCTTGTCTGATTTCCTTTTCTTACTATTTAGTTTGGTTTTTTCTTTGGTAGTTTTTTTGGTTTACCTTGGACTTTTTTATGCTATATGTATGGCAGGTTTAGTCTAATGACCATTATGGATATACATCAATTGCCATCTTAGTGGTTGTACTAGTTTAATTGGTTGGATCCTATAGTTTCAACTAGGACAAAGTTTAGTTAGGTAGTCATTTTAATAAGTGAGCAAGCAAATCTAGAACATAATATACTAGTTTGAGTGAGTAGCTCTGCTAAGTCGAGTAGGCAAAAAACTCTAGTTGATGCTTTGGAGAAGTAGCTCTAGTAATTATACTCCTCTGGCAGTAACCTAGTAAGGTCATAGTGAATATATTTATTCATTTAAAAAAAAAAAACTTGGAATCTCTTATGAAAAGTGTTTTCCTTAGGAATAGTGTATTTCTGATTTTGCCCCTACCTTGTGCCGTTACTTTTACCGTTTTGCCCCTCACCCATATACTGGCCTTTTGCACTGCTTGCTTTTCTCTCCTATTTCATTTCCAACTTCGTTGTTCTAAGAAAAAATAGAAAGAGAAAGTGTACATTAGGAAAAAACTTCTCTAGTGGCGCGGCCTTAGGGCGAACGAAAAATTTTCTTGACTCCGTCCGACGGCGCGTCCATTGACACTGTCGTCGGACGGGTGTTTGGTGATTGCTGATGGGTGAGAGTGGGTCTCTAGATCGGGGCAGATCTGCTCTTGATCAATGGGATGGACGGGAGGTGGCAGGCATGATTGCATCCGTTGGGAGGATCTGGGTTTGTTCATGCAGGTGGCGGTTGCGGGAAGGAGGGGCGGCAGGCTGGAGGTCTGACATAACTGGGCTGGTGGGGAAGAGGGCGGAGGACGCGGGCTTCAGAGTGGCGGTTCGATTTCGGGTTTGTCGGAGATGGGGGTTGCTGGTTGTACGTTTCTGGGTTGGAGCTTTGCTTCATTCCGGATCCGCTTTGATGACTATTTGCCTTTTGTCTTGGGGCAATCTGGAGAGAGGAGCGCTGGTGGTGTCTACGGCGGCCCGATGCTGGTGGTGGTGCGACAGGAAGAATGGGAAGTCGGAGGGTGCCTTGCTTGGACTGGGCTGGGCCTTACACATGGACTGTGATCCAATTGCTACCAGGATTGATGCTGGGGTTTGGGCCCATTTTATGGGCCCTGCCTTGGCTGCTTGTTTTTTTAAAGTTTTTAATTATTTATGTTATTTAGTTGTTTTGCGCTTTATGCGAGCAATAAGTCCCTACAGGTATTGTGTAGGGCTAGTCGGGCTTTTTGCCAGTGTGTGCACTCAAAGTGCCTTGTCTGCTCTAGGTAGGCGGCGAGTTCCTTGCCTTGTCAAATGGTTGCAACCTCCTAGTGGCAGGATGAAGCTAAGTGTCGTCGGATTTTTCATCTGGCGGCAACATAGTAGGAAAGCTGTGCTAAAGCTGGCAATTATGCTACGTTGTAATCGTGTTACATATCGAGTTATCTTTCCGTTATGTCACTGCTATTTCAAAGAAAATGGAGCAGCCAGTAGAGTGCTCTTTGCTAGTTGGTGCTTGTTAGAATACAAGAATTGTGTAGAGATTCCTTATATTATTTCGGGACATACTCTAGTTGTTTATTGTAATAAGGGGTTTAGGCTTAATGTCCCCCCCTTGTATTCAACAGTTTCATTAATCAAGGCTTGAGGGTAGCTACACCAGCCCTTCTTTCAAAAAAAAAAAAAAAAATAGAAAGATAGAGGCAACAACCAGTTGAACCTGGTGGCAAGGTCTATCCCTGGTATAATATTATAAACTGGTTTGGTGTTCTTGATCCAAGGTATAAAATGGTTACTTTATATATGTGGCAAGAAAAGGAAAAAAAATAAGAAAGAAGGAGGGAAAAGAGCATAATCATCAAAGAAGTTAAAAAAAAGGGGGGAGATTAGAAAGAAGGGAGAAAAAGAACATAAATCTCAACAAAGAGGAAAAAAGTGAAAGAAAAACTACAACAAAATCCAAAGAAAGATTTAACGCTTTGCCATTTGGACTAGATCGATAAGCTATTATAACTCTTTCGAGTGTTTATCATTTTTTGAATAGTGTAGAGTATTAATAAAAAAAATTATTTAATATTAGTTATTGTTCAAGTAAATCCAGAATATGTGTCTAGCTCAAACTCTAGATTACTTGCGCTAGCTGTAATAGGGTTAGCATTAGAGATATTCTCGGAGATATCTTCGTAGATATCCAATCAATGTACGATTATGTTTCCTTTTACAACTCAGATTCTCTGCCTGTAATCCTCTATTTAAAGAGACCCCTATTATCAATGAAAGACACACATCAATTCTCTCCCAAATTCAGTTTTCCTTAAATACGTTATTAGCACGAAGTCCTAAGCCTGAAACCCTAAAATTGTAGCCTTCAAATCCTGGCAACCACCGCCACATATATTGAAGCCGTCAATCCCAGGTGTCCAGGACCGGCGGTGCCACCCACAGAACCTGCCGGAAAAATACTGAACCGACCTCTAGAAGAAACAAAAGGTTCCCTACCTGGTTTGCGTTTTTCCAGTCCGCCACCAACCGTATTATTCCGTCACCGTTGGCATCTTCACCCCACAATCCGGGAACCGATAAAATTATTCCATGAACCAGCTGTAAAGTCCCCGAGCTGGCCACCAGAACGAGCTGTATCCTTGAACCGTTCTAGGATTTTATCCCAAAAGAAAAAAAGTAGAAGAAGCCCAAAATCCCAACGGTAGAAGAGCCTAACACCAGACGCTACCCAGTTACAGTAGAAGGACAGAAGCCCAATTGGCAGAAAAAAAGAGAGAGAAAGCAGCCCAGGGCCCTGTGGCCCACGTGCAAGTGCGGCTAGAAGAAAAAGGGGCCGACGTGGCCCAAGCAGAAGAAAAGAAAGAAAAAAAAAGAAAGCGGCCTTGGGCCGCGAGGAAAAAAAAGGAAGAAAAAGAGGCCAAAGAGAGAAAAAAAAAAAGGGTCGCCCACCAACCAAACAACTCCGGGCAACCACCGCCATGCTTTAGCCACCTCCGGCGACCAAATTCCGGCTTCGATTTCCAGCCACCTCTGGCTACTAAATTCTAGTGACTTTTCAGGCAAATTTTTGACACATTTTAGGTATGTTTTATAGGTTCTTTTAGTTCCCATTTTTGAATTTTTTTTTTAATTTTTTTCTCTTCTTTTTCTCAGAGACTTGTAACCTCCCTTCTCCTACCCCCCCCCCTCGCCCTCCCTTTTCTTCTTTCATGGGGAGACCTAAGCCGAACTATGGGGGTTCGTGCTATCTCCAAGCTTGGAGCTTGTTGAGATCTCCAAACTTAGAGTTTGTAGAGAATTTATGATTGACAACTTACGTCATTGTTTCGATCGAATCTAACACCTCTTGGAATCGAGTTTCTTGGAAGAAACTACGCTCAGAAATTCCTAATTTCTTGAAAGCGATTATGCTCAGAAATTTCTATTGTTTTTGTGGTAGCTTTTTCTGCTCGAAAACTAACCATTTTTTCTTGTTCTCTTTTAGGATGAGTAACCTGAACAATTGGACTTTGGTCCATTGGGAGCAACTGGCTCTGGATATCACAGGAGGATTTGTGATGCCCGCCAGTATCTCAAGGCCCAAGGAATCTTGGATATTATTCTTGAGCCTAGCCAAGACGTGCGAACTGTTGAGCAAGCTCAAGCTTTGGAAGCAAATAGAGCAGCCTTAGAGACAAATAAGGCAAAAGCCGTCATCCTAATGACTAGACATATGGATGATTCACTCCAGTACGAGTATGAAGAAGACCCTAGAAGGTTGTGGGTCTCACTCGAATAAATATTTGTCAATGTCCGTAACTCCCTGCTTCCTGACCTAGAAGTGAGATGGCATAGCCTCCGCTTCTGTGATTTCAAGATAGTTCTTGATTACAACTCAGAAGAATTTTGCATTAAATCCTTAATGAAATTCTGTGGAAAAGATATCACAAATGCGATGCTGATTGAGAGGACTCTCTCTACCTTCCCCATCTCTGCTTTGATGGTTACTAAGAACTGTCGAATCGATATTACTACAAGACTGATCACAAGGTTTCATGAGCTAATTGAAGTCATGAATGTTGCTAAAAAACATGACAACATCCTTGTGTAGAACTATAATTCGAGACCCGTAGGAACTATTCCGGAGTCCAATTATAGTCGCACCCCTAAGGGAGGGCGCCAAGAGCGAAACCCTAAATCTAAGGACAATTCTGGACGTTCTGGTCTATACTCTCGCTCTAATGAGGAAGGTAACCGCTAAAATTGGTGGACACAGAACCGAAAAGGTCAAGGTGGAAAGGGAGAGGGAGACAATACCTCTGGCCATGTTGGTGGTACCACCAACACTAAGAGCCATCCAATTGACACTTTAAAAGAGCCTCAATCAATGGAGTTTGAGCACAGAGATGTATGTTCCCGATGTGGAGTGTCCGATTATTGGACACACATTTGTAGAGCTCATGGAGATATTTTCACCGCCTACAAAGCATATTTTGAAGCAAGAGAAGCTCACTGTGTGGAACAAAAAGATCAAGAAGATGATCTAGAGTGAAGGGTTGAAGACTTCAAATCTGGCTGGGATCAATAAATCGCCAATTCTGTTTAAGTCTTTATTTTTCCAAGATATGTAATAGGCAATTGCTAAATGGCATTGGTTTAGTCTCTTCAAAGTAGGCTCATCCAAAGTGAGTATGATGTCTAGGAAGGTTTTGAGATAAGTGGTACTTAAGAGAGCTTTGCTTCACCGACATCTCTCTACTCACCTGGTCATATTTATTTTGGAGTTACCGAAAGAAGTTAAACGACTACCATTGTTTTGTATTAGCTAGTACTTGGATTAGATTCTCTTAAGGTTAAGAAACAATGATGTGCTCCGTTGGCTTATGAATAAATTTTTGAGTTCTTTTCATTATGACTCTATTTCGATTATGAGCATATTACTTTGTGATTACGATGGCTAGCTCATTAGGATTAGTTAAAGGACATGGAATAGCCCGAAATCCTCTTTCCAAATGTCACCTTGATTACTTTCATAAAAACTCTCTACGCTTCTAGGGCGAATTGAACCCTATTGAGCTATTGAGCTAATGGATTCCATGCGAAATCTCATTTAGAGGACGGAAATGAGTTCCTTTGCACTACCTCTAATGATAACGAATAAAGGCGTATATTAGAGAAATGTATGTCTCTCTAGTGGATTTTATGTCACTATTCGAGCTATTAAATCCAATAAAGTTATGAGAGAAGATCTCTTGGATTTAGACACATATTGGTTTTGTCACGACAATATAGGTCATCCTAGTCATGATATGATGATCCATCTACTAAATACTTCACACGGACATCTATTCTTTCGAGTGAAACGAAGCAAGAATCAAAGATTGATTCCCGGACTAAGTGTGACCGCCGCTGCCGCAGCCTCTGGTGTTGCCGCCGTCCACCTCAAGCCTAGGGTGCCACTGTCCTCCTTGATGATGCCGTAGTAGGCGCCACCCATGGCCATGATGCCATGGATGACAATTCCCATGGCCATGATGCCATGAATGTCACTTCCCATGGTTATGACGCCATGATTGGTGATGTAGTCACAAATTTTGCTTCGAATAGCACTTCAGATGCTAAGGCCCAACCAAAATCCCCATTGGTTGCATCCAAGGGCCCTCGCTCATTTTACAAAGCCCGTTCTTTAGGGTAATTAGGACTGAGACCGTCCTATGCAAAGGATACAAAAATACTCATTCTATTTTCACATAGAATCCATGGGATTCTGTGGACTGATTCAACCAACTTGCAGACTTTTAATATTTCATAATGTTAGTTGACAGGCAAACACGCTGGTCACGTGTTGTGCAATTGTCCACCTGTAAATGCTGCTTATACTACAATCCTAGCACATATCATATGACAATGGGCTCACTCCCCGAATCATCCTATATAGTCAATTGGACTTGACAATGCTAGAGAGTTTACATCAAAGAATTTCTATGGTTATTGCAATGGGACTGATGTTGGACATCATATTCCCATGTGCACACCCAAATGGTCTCCGAAAAAGACTACGATGGTAGCCTTGACATTATGCACACCAATTTCCCTATTTCCGCCTTGGGTTATGCAATGTCGCATGAAACTATGCTAATTCATCTACGACCCACCGCCACTCAATCTATCTCTGCGTTACAGCTAGTGACTGGGTACAATCCCGTACTTATGCATATTTGAGTGCACCATTTATGTGCCTCTTGCGCCGCCACAGCGCACTAAGATGAGTCCTCACAGATGACTAGGCAAATACGTTGGATTTGAGACTCCAACAATCGTCCGCCACCTAATGCCCTTGCTAGGCGATCTCTTTACCGCTAGATTTGAGGATTGTCACTTTGATGAGACAGTCTTCCTGTCGTTAGGGGGAGATAAGAACATGGATGTTCAACAGGAACGACATGAATTCTCGTGGTCTGTCCCCACTATGTCTCATCTCGATCCCTCCTAAAGTGACGAGATCACACATATCTGCTGTAAACATGCCTGTAAGGATGGACGTCCTTATGAGAGGACGTAGTGCCACCCTACATGAAGATAGGCATGGTGCTAACGCCTACGAGAGTGGTACTCTGGCATTACAATTCATTGCCCCAGCTAAGATGTATGGGAGGCCCGTGAGTTCGAATGATACTTTGGCACAAATCAATCCTTTGATCATCGCCACCCAAAATCCGGCTCATGAGAATCTTTCGGATTATGGTTATCGTTGGGGGATGCCTCAACGTCAGAACCTATTCATGAGAATATAGAGCAAATTACACTAGTGTACATGAGACATGGGATCAAAACTCCATCATAATTGATGATGTATTTGCGCATTTCATAGGGCGTGAGTTTGTTGAGTCCGATGATATCGAACCATGCTCCATTGATGAATGAATGCCAACGTAGAGAATTTGGCCCAAAAGTAAATATGCGATCTAGGTTAAGATGGATTCTCTGACGAAGAGGAAGGTTTTTCAAGCCAGTGATGCTAACACCTCCTAACATAAAACCTATTGACTAATGGGTCTTTGTTAAAAAGCGTTATGAGAAAAGGAGATAGTAATCTCACCTTGGAATCGACTACGATGAGACATATTCTCTCGTAATGGATGTCATTGGATGCCACTACCTTCTCAGTTTGGTAGTTTCCGAATAACTGAATGTACAGCTTACGAATGTGGTCACTACGTATCTCTATGGGGATCTAGATACGGAATATACATGAAGGTTCATGCAGCGGCGGAGGTAGGAGTGTATATAAATGGGGGCAAAAAAATTTCTTTCCTTTCTGCCTCTCCTCTACCCGGCAGAGCAACTTCCGGCCAGTTTTGAACATGCAGAGTACCGGGACAGGCCTAAACCCGAACTGAGACAATACGGTCTGATTTCTTCGGGTTTTCTGTTCCTGGCAGTGGCAGCAACCTGCAGTAGCAGCAAGACTGAAAATAGTACCATTCTGCAATCTACAGTAGCAACAAGGCTACATCTGCAACAAGTAATGAAACAAATCAATTTTCTCCACTTGGTCGGTGCTGTTAAAAGCGTGGCTAATGTGGAGGAGATCAAGATGCGTTAGGGGAAGACGGCGCTATGCACTGAGGAACACAAGGAGAGGAATTGAGGGAGTGTCAAACTGAGGGAAGAGGAAGAAGATGAAGAAGAAAGAGAAAGAAGGAAAAAAAAAACTGAAGAAGAATGAGATAAAGAGGAGACCGAGAGTTGTGCAAGATTGATAAAATAAAAATAAAAAAAAGAGAAAGTAAAGATGACAACGGGGAGAAGGTCGATCTCTAGTTTTTGGAGGAGGAGCAAAGTTGGGGTTGACTGGCTGAGGAAGAAGAAGAAGAACTAAAGAAGAGAGAAGAAGAAGAAGAGAGAAGGAGAGGAATCGTGCTGCTGAGGTAGAGGAATATTGGAATATTTATATTGCTACTTGGAGGAGTACCCATATTATTAATATAAATATATGATCAGTGAAGCATGGGGGCACTGAGTCAAAAGAAGCATGGGGGCAAAAAGAAGATCAATGAACAAAATATACGATTTAATTGGGGGCCACTGCCCCCACTTGTCCTCAATTGGCTCCGCCCCTGGGTTCATGATGAACTTCATTTATCCAAGTCAAGTGGCTCTAGACCACAGAGGGTGTTTGCAAAGAGGTTGAAATGTTCACTAAAGTGACTACTTGATTGGGAAAAGATATTCCCACGCATTTTCAAAACAAGTTTTTGATTCTATCGCAGTTCATGTTGGACATTATCTTCATTAGAAGCCCTTAAAGAGTTAAGGAAAACCACTGAACACTTGAAATTCGACTTTGAGATGAAGGATCTTAGGAGAACACAATTATGTCTCGGTTTGAAACTTGAGCATCGTGTTAATAAATGCTTAGGCATTTTGACAAGGTCAAGCCTTCAAGCACCTCCATGATCGTCTGTAGTCTTGATCCTGAAAATGATCCTCTTCTTCCAAAGGATGATGACGAAGATGTGCTAGAGGCAGAAGTACCCTACTTAAGTACAATAGGCGCATTATTGTACTTAGCACAATGCACAATCATTTGTAGTGAACTTGTTAGCTAGATATAACTGTGCGCCAACGCGATGCCATTGGATTGATGTAAAAGATATCTTTCGATACTTGAGATGTACTATTGATATGGGCTTGCTCTATACCTACAGAGAGACGATGGATTCGGACCCATCACACACCAGAAACGCCGCCAACACTGGCCTGCATTCTCTATCCCCATCCCAAAACGACATTAGTGTTTTGGAAGGTTTTGTTGATGCTGGGTACCTCTCTGGCCCACATAAAGGTCATTCTCAAACTAGTTAAGTGTTCGCCATGGATAAGGCCGCGATATCTTGGAGGTCTATAAAACAGACCCTTGTCTCTACTTCTTCGAATCATGCAAAAATTACTGCGGTTCGTGAATGTATATGGATTAGATCCATAATTACGCATATTCGAAGCAATTGTGGTTTGAAGTCTACCACCGATGAGTCTACGAGTATTTATGAGGATAATGCAGATTGCTTTGAACAAATGAAGAAGGCTACATCAAAAGCGACAACACCCAGCATCATCAGCAACAACAGACTTTCCTCAAGATTTAAGTGAACTAGGTTCAATCTGAGTACAGTATGGCAGACTTGTTCACTAAGTCATTGCCTACTTAAGTACAATAGGCGCATTATTGTACTAAGTCATCTGAACTCCCATGACCGTAGTCATCAAGGGGAGATGCAGACATCAGGGGGAGATGTCTACATGGATGGTCTCAAAACGTGAAGGGTGTGTTGTACTCTTTTTCTCCTTCAACCGAAGTTATTTTTGTCCCATAGGGTTTTTATTACTCGACAAGATTTTTGACGAGGCAATGAGAGGAGCACCACGTTTAGGTGACACAAGGGGGGAGTGTTTAAGTAAATCCAGAATATGTGTCTGGCCCAAACTCTAGATTACTTGCTCTACTTATAATAGGGTTAGGATTAGAGATATTGTTGGAGATATCTTCATAGATATCCAATCAATGTACTATTATGTTTCCTTGTACAACTCAGATTCTCTGCTTGTAATCCTCTATATAAAGAAACCCCTATTATCGATGAAAGACACACAACAATTCTCTCCCAAATTTAGTTTTCCCTAAACAGTTATATAATAATATGCATGTGTTTTATTTGTAATATATAGATTATATATATAATATACATATTATAGACCCAAAGCCTTCAAAAATCAGAGGCCTAGTGTGGTGGCACCGCTGGCACCATCCCTATACACACACACATTTTAGAAGAAGGAGACATAAAAGTGCTAATAGTAAATACTACCCTTTACCCACACATGCTTTACATGTATAAAATTATAAATAAAATATTTTTTTTTAGAACATGAAAAAGGAAAAAGTAATAGAAGAAATTTGCTTTTGGAGATATAAGATTAAGGGACAGAAAAATAGGTTGTGAAAAAAAAATACAATGCGTAAAACGGTTACTGCAGAGAGAAGCGTAAAACGGTTATTGCAGAGAGAAGATAGTTGGAAAAAAATTGGGTTTTTGTTGTTTTTTTTTCCTTTAAAAAAATCTATTTTTAAATTGTCATAATTGCCCATGTGATTAATTAATGTTCAGAGTTTTTTAATGTTTAGGGTCATTTTTGTAAAATTTTATTATTTTAGCTAGCAACACTTCTTCTTTTAATAATAGTATAGATGAAATTTTTGCCAAGGTTAACAAAATTTCCCTTTAAATAAATAATTGTTAACAATTTTGCCCTTATACTTACTTAAAGAAAAACAAAGGAAAAAACCAAATCATCTAACAGAGAAAAATTTCAAGTATCAATTGGCCCTCCTTTAGTAACTAATGTATGTACCAAATTGTCTAACGAGCAATATATTGTTTTCCCTCTTACACAAAAAAAAAAAAAATTAAATTAAATTTTTAAGCACATTGTTAACAAATTCATACGATCTCCAAAAATTACATATTATATATCAAAACGATCGTATCGAAGAGTACAACACAAACAGAAACAGAAACTGCCTCTAACCTGGCCGGAACCCGCCGCCAAACTCCTCCACAAGGGGTGGCGCCGCCGCCGGCCAAACTCAACATCTCAACAATCAAACCATCTAACATGTTCATATTGATGAGAGGAGTAAATTTCATACCTGGAGCTAAGTCTGAATCGGCCTAGATCGGCCAGTATCACACTTTGAAATCCAAGAACGTTGAACTTCAAATCATGATCTAGGCCACCACACTTTGAATCGTCCTTCAAGGCTGGTATGATGTGATCAAGAGGACGAGGGGATTCCAGAAACATAAGGATCGGTCTCGTGCACCGCGGAAATCAGAAAATCAGACCGGGTCGGATTCCTTGCTCCAATCTCCTATATTCGGCAGTTATCGTCGCTGTAGAGCACCACAAGGAGGATGGGGAGGCGGCGACGAGTTGATTTGTAGTGGCGGCTTAGTCGGAGAAAGTCGGATGACTCCGGAAAACCCAAGTCGGACAGCCGAGTTCGGGTCAGGTTGGACGGCTTTCTTGGGTGCTGAGGGTTTTTGTCGAGAGAGAGAGAGAGAGAGAGAAGAAGGAAATTTTTGGGATTATGCCCCAATTTCCGGAAAAATCCAATATATACCAAAAATGGAAACTTTTTCGATGGCCATAACTTCTTCATATGAACTCCAATTTTCACGTTCCACATATCCACGAACTTGTATCGACGCGCTTTACAACTTTCATGAAGGAAGTTTTTGTAAAATCCTAACGTATAAAAAGTTAATTTTCGTAAACCCCCTAAAAACGTGCGTTTTGAATAATTAATTGTCCAAAATTAATTTCATTGCGCAAACAACATACAAACCAAGCATAAAACTCATGATTCTTATAATTGGTCCAATATTAAATTACAAATTGATTTAATGAAAATCTAGGTCATTACAGGCCAGCACCAGTGTTGCGGCGCAGCCGGACAGGCAAGGACAAGACCAGCGGCAAGACCTAGGGTTTCAACGCGTGGAAGCGCGTTCTAGAGAGAGGAAAATTATTATGCACATGTCAAATTATTACGCACGTTAAAGTTTTATATAGCATAGCATGAAATCTTAATTACAAGATGTTTGGTCTCTCCACTCTTTATCAAAATACCAATTGTTTTTTGGATTAAGCTCTAATTTCTTCACAAAATTTCAAAAACAGTGACTAATAATGCCATTTTATGATATTTCTTTCCTTTTTTTTTCCCACTTGAACATTTAAAAAAAAAAAAAAAAAAAACCCCACCCCATTCCCACCTTTGATGGGGCTCGAACTCCTGACCTGTTATATGTAAGACCAAAGCCTTACCACCCCACCAAACACACACACCCCACTTGAACTTGAACACTTGCTTTTACATCGAACAGATTTTTTATTTTTTGTATTTACTATATTGCTACCATTTTTTTTTCACTAAATCTTACTGCATTGTAATAAAATATTCAGGTATGACAAATCTCATTTAAGTACTGCTACAAATTAAAATCTAATACATTTAGCTTTAGGTGCCTAAATTATAAGTGGCAATGTTAGGCACACAAGAACTACTCCCAGATTGCAGCACTACTTTATTAAGTAGCAAACAAAAGGTTATTCCTATTTTTCCCATACAAAACAGAAAAATTACAAGGAACCATTCCTAGTACACCTATTCACAAATTGTCAAACAAAACAGCATTACAAGCAAATAAAGGTAGAGAATTTCTCTAAACTCTAGCAGTAGGATGATGTCATGTAGTTTAAAAGATTATTTCTATTTGATGTCTACAACACACAGTTAGAATATTATTGCAATTAAGAAACATATTTTCTTGGTTTGGCAAAAACTAAGAAACATTTTGATCACCTTGACTTGAAAGATAATAGGGGGATTTCATGGAATGATGAAACCCGACCAACATCCAAAGCTGATCCTGTTCCTGTTGAACTTGAAGCAATATCCCATGGCTCAACTGATTCAGTTCTAACAAATTCAACCTCTTCATAGTTTTGTTCGCCAATAGAAGTCTTTTCTGTCATTCGAATCGCTTCTAGCTCAGCTGTGACCTCTCTCATTGTAGGGCGCTTCCTTCCATTTAAATTCAGACATCTTCTTGCAAGGTTTGCCACTACTATGATATCTGCTTTCGATCCTTCCTTCAAAACTTGAGCATCAACAATTTCAAATAGATGATCTTTGTGCATGGAAATAAGGAAATATGTGGCAAGACTTCTGCCTTCATCCTTTGACCTTTGAAAAGAAATTGGGTTTTGTCCTGTTAAGAGCTCAACAAGAACAACCCCAAAGCTATACACATCACTTTTCTCTGTAAATTGACTTGACTGAAAGTACTCAGGGTCCAAGTAACCGAATGTGCCATGTACTCGTGATGTGGTCAGGTGAGTTTGGTCAATAGCAACTGATCTCGAAGTTCCAAAGTCAGCAACTTTTGCTCTGTATTTATCATCTAAGAGTATGTTAGTAGACTTGATATCTCTATGATAAATTGGAATGGAAGCTGAATAGTGTAAGTACGAGAGAGCTCCTGCAATTTCTGTGGCAATTCGTAAGCGCATTTTCCATGTGAGTGGAAATTCTTCAACCTGCTCTGTGATATACTTGAAAAGGGTTCCATTTGGTATAAATTCATAAACCAAAAGAGGAACTTCCGTCTCTAAACAGCAACCCAATAGTTGAACCACATTTCTATGGTTAATTTGGGAAAGAATGACAACCTCATTGATGAATTCTGAAAGTTGGCTTTCATCAACTATTTTAGACTTCTTCACAGCAACAATTCTCCCGTCCTCCAACATGCCTTTGTATACAGTACCCTGACCCCCTTGGCCAAGAATTCTATCCACATTAAAATTATCGGTAGACTTCTCTAACTCTTGTGATTTGAACAATTTAATTTTCTCGACATTAACTTCACCTGACGATAATTGTTGTTCTAATAATAAGCCACCATTTCGCTTGAAGAACAACTTTTTTCGTTTGATCTCATTCTTTTTCTTCAAGAGTTTGTATCCAAACCATACACCAATAAGCAACAATAAGAGTCCAAGGCTCGAGCTCAAACCTACATAATTCAGCCACCAATACGTGCAAAGTCAGATTCAAAGACATATTTTTGGATTGAAACTCCAAAAATATATTATCTTGACAAGACACTTCAGTGTTTGCCACAGAACAAATTTACAAGGAACTTTCAAAGAGAGAGAGAAAAAAAAAAAAAAGAAGGTAAAATTCTTCTGTGGTACTTGATGGATTGCTACTTAAACAATTTAGTACCTAGTCAACGAAAGCAGACCATTTGATACTTGGATTTATTCTTCATTAGCCAATTTGGTACTTCACATCCAATTGTCATTTCAACCTTATTTTCAGAAGAAAAACAAAATTTAAAAAAAAAAAATCGGGCAATCGACCAGTTATTATAACACCTTCGAGTATTTATCATTTTTTGGGTTGTATAGAATATTAATATTATTTAAGGACATCTAGTTTATATATCTGACCCAAACTCTAGTTACTTGTTTAAGTTGTAATAGGGTTAGTGTTACAGATATCTCTATAGATTTCCTAATCATTGTACGATTATGTTTTATTGTAAGACTCTGATTCTTTGCTTGTAATCCTCTATATAAGGAGGCCTTATTATCAATGAAAGTGCAAATTATTCTCTCCCATATCTTGATTCTCTAAAACATGTTATCAGTAGGAAACCTTAACCCTAAAACCAAGAAGCCAAAACCCTAAAAAGAAAAGAAAAAAAATTATGTCAGTTAGCCTCACCGTTAGCCTCGCTCTACCTCAGCTAACCTCCCCCTGTGCCCCCTCCTACTAGTCTCGCTAGCCCATCATCCTGGTTAGCCTTGCTAGCTTCCTTGTCCCCACCTGCCATGTCTGTTAGGCTCGCCAATGCCAATCCCAGAGCACTTACAGCCTTGCATCTGTTCTCGTCCAAGCCTCATTAGCGTTGCTACCCTCTGCAGTAGCCTGCCCGAGCGCCCCTTTGCCCTCCATTAGCCTCGCTAATCCTCTGCCTACTAGCCTCACTACTTGCCCACCTAGCCTCGGCTTACAATTGTTAGCCTCACCTTGACAACGAGGGGTGCTAGCTTTGCTTCTCATGCATAACAACCCCAACGCATAGCCCCCTGCTAGCCCTACTAGGCCATAGCTTGCACAAACCCTCGGCCAGCTAGCCTCTCTTCCAGCCAAGCACCATCAAACGTCCGGCCAAGCCTCAACCGTCGACGATTCTTCTGGCCATCTTCCAGTAACTCTCTGGCCAATTTTCAGGCCACTTCAAATCAAGGTATAATTTTATAAAAGTTCCCACTTTCGAGTAATTTACATTCTCTTCTTTTCTTAGGGACTTTCAACCTCCCACTTCTTCTTTTGTGGGAAGATTAAGTAGAAATGTAGGGGTTCGTACTATCTCCAAACTTAAAGTTTGTTGAGATCTCCAAACTTGAAGTTCGTTGAGACTTTACAATCGACCACATTCATCATTGTTTCTTAGGAGCGATAATGCTAAGAAATTCTTTTTGTTTTCGTGGTAGCCTTTTTGCTCTGAAACTAACCCATTTTCCTATTCTTTTCAGGATGAGTAACCTGAACAAACTGGACTTTGGTCCATTGGGAACAATTAACACTGGGTATCACAAGTGGGTTCGTGATGTCTGCCAGCATCTCAAGGCTTAAGGGATTCTATCAATGATCCTTGAGCCCTCTCCGAACGTGCCTACCATAGCCCAAGCTTAAGCTTTGGAAGCAAATAGAGCAACTTTAGAGGCAAATAAGGCGAAGTCCGTCATCCTAATAACTCGTTATATGGATGATTCGCTCTAATACGCTGAATGAAGAAGACCGCAGAAGGTTGTGGGTTTCACTCGAAGAGCGATTCAGCAACGTCTGTGACTCTCTGCTTCCTGACTTAGAAGTGATGGCACAATCTTCACTTATGTGATTTCAACACTGTTCTCGATTATAATTCAGAAGTAATTCACATCAAATCCTTGATGAAATTTTGTGGCAAAGAGATCACAGATGCTATGATGATCGAGTTGACTCTCTCTACCTTCCTTATCTCTGCATTGATGGTTGCTAAGAACTATCATATTGATGTTACTGCAGAACGTATCACAAGGTTTCATGAGTTAATTGAAGCCATGAATGTAGCTGAAAAGCATGACAACATCCTTGTGAAAAAACTATAATTCGAGACCTGTGGGAACCAAGTCTATTCAGGAGTCCAATTAGGTCGTGCCCCTAAGGGAGGGCGCCAAGAGCGAAACCCTAAATGTAGGGACACTTCTGGACGTTCTGGTAATTATAATAGCTCTAATGAGGAAGGTAAGCGCCAAAACAAGCGGGCACGAAACCGAGGTGGTCAACTTGTAAAGAGAGAGGGAAGCAATGCCTCTGGCCATGGTGGTGTTGCCACCAACGTGAAAGGCCATCCAAAACACGCCCCAAAGGCTCCTCGATCAAGGGAGCCTGACCATAGAGATACTTGTCTTCGATGCGGAGCGTCTGGACATTGGGCAAAGGCATGTAACGCGTCCCAGAATGTTGCAAATGTATACAGGATGTATCATGAAGCAAGGGAGGAAAACTACATGGAACAAGAAGATCAAGAAGGTGATCTCAAGCTAAGGGTGGAAGACTTCAAATATAACCAAGATCAAGAGACTTGCGATTTTGTACAGGACTTTATTTTTTCCAAGAGTCGTAATAAGGCAATTGCCATAGTATTTTTAGTAGATGTCATTGGTTTAGTTTTTCTTCAACTAGGGTCATCCAAAGTAAGTATGATGTCTAGGAATGTTTTGAGATAAGTGGTACTTAAGCGAGCTTTGCTCCACCGACATCTCTCTACTTTCTTGGTCATATTTATTTTGAAGTTACCTAAAGAAGTCAACCGACTACCTTTGTTTAGCATTGACTAGTATTCGGATTAGATTTTCTTTACGGTTAAAGAAACAATGATGTACACCTTTGGCTTATGAATAAAATTTCGAGTTCTTTTCATTATAACTCCATTTTAATTCCGAGCTTTTCTTTTAAGAATGGACACTAGAGAACTTCAATGTTTTGCTGACAGTGCGACTACACACACCACTCTCCGCCTTACAGAATTATTCTTAGAGATGTTGCCTACATATTCCTCTGTGACTACAATGGCTGGGCCATCAAGTTTAGTTCAAGAACATGGAATTGCCCTATTCCTCTTGCCTAATGACACCTGGATTACTGTCGTAGAAGCTATCTACTCTCCTAGGACAAATCGATCCTTATTAAGCTTTAAAAATATTTGAGCCAACAGATTCCATACTGAAACTCATACTGAGAACGGAAAAGAGTTCATTTGCATTACATCTACTATTGCGGATGAAAGCCCATCTTAGATAAGCTTATGTGTCAATCTAGTGGACTTTATGTCACTACAATTCGACATATTGAATCCAATAATGTGATAAGAGAAGATCTATTGGATTCATACACATATTGGCTTTCGCATGACCGACTAGGACATCCTGGTCGTAATATGATGATCCGTATATTAAAAAATTTACATGGACATCCATTCTTTCGAGCGAAACGAAGCAAGAATCAAAGATTGATTCCTGGACTAAGTGTGACCGCCGCCGCCCTTTATTGCAGGCCTAGGCCGCCGCCGTCCCTCCTAATGATGCCATGACCGGCGTCTCCCATGGTGATGACGCTATAGGTGGTGATGTTATCACCAATTTTTCTTCTAACAGCGTTTCAGACGCTCATGCCCAACCAAAATTCTCATTGGTCACTTTTAAGGCCCCTCGCTCGTTCTGCAAAGCCTGTTCTTTAGGGAAATTAAAACCGAGACCGTCATATACAAAGGATATGAAAATACTCATTACGTTCTTGCATAGAATCCAAGGGGATATTTGTGGACTAATTTAACCAACTTGCGGACCTTTTAAATATTTTATGGTTTTTGGTTGACAAGTCGACACACTGGTCACATGTAGCGCTATTGTCCACTAGAAATGCTGCTTATGCTAAACTCCTACCCTAGATTATCAGTTTATGGGCTCACTATCGTGATCACCCTATTAAAGTCAATTTGACTTGATAATGTTGGAGAGTTTACATAGTAAACGTTCGATGACTAGTGCATGTCATTGGAGATTGATGTTGAGCATCCTGTTTCTCATGTGCACACCTAAAATGGTCTCACAAAAGATGCCACTAAACAACTACAAATGGTAGCCTAGACATTGGTTATGTGCACCAATCTCCTTGTTTCTGCTTAGGGATATGAAATACTGCATGCAGCTACGCTTATTTGTCTGCTACCCACTATCACCCAACTCTATTATATGTTACAGCTAGTGACTGGGTACAAGCCTGATATCTTGCACTTATGTATATTTTTGTGTGCCACTTATGTGCCAATCGTGTCGCCACAACGCACCAAGATGGGTCCATAGAGACAAATGGGCATATATGTTGGATATGAATCTCCAACTATTGTCCGTTACTTGGAATCCTTGACAAGTGATCTCTTTATTGCACATTTTGCATATTGTTACTTTGATGAGATAGTCCTTCCGTCGTTAGGGGGAGATAAAACACTAATGTTCAATAGGAAAAACAGGAATTGTCGTGGTCTATCCCCACTTAGTCTCATCTCGATCCCCTTACCTCATATTCAGAACTTGTGAAGGATTATCGAGCTTCAGAATGCAGCAGATACTCTCTTGATGCGTTTCTGACATTACTAAAGTGACGAGATCACATGAACCTGCTGTAAATTTTCCTACAAGGATTGACGTCCCGAATATAGGACGTAACGCTGCTCCTGAGGTACCAGGAGATGGCACCATTGTCCCTATTGGCAGTGATGTGGCATCACAAGCTGCTGGTTCCGCGAGGAAGCACGGAAGACCAATTGGTTCGAAGGATACTCGCTCTAGAAAGAGAGCGACTAAGGCATAACCAGATCCTTTGATCATCGATACTCAAAATTCGTCCCATGAGAATGTTCCAGGATTATGGTTATGTCCAAGAGACATTATTGGGAAACGCATCAACGTTAGAACCTACTCCTGAGAACGTAGATATCTCTGTGAATTACACTAGTGTATATGGGACGTGGGAAAGAAACTCCATCATCATTGATGATGTATTCGCGTATTTTGTTGCGCGTGAGATTATTGAGTCCGTTGAAATCGAACCACGCTATATTAATGGATGTCAACGTAGAGCTGATTGGTCTAAATAGAAAGATGCATCCAGGCAGAACTAGATTCTCTAGCGAAGAGGAAGGTATTTGGGCCTATTATGCCAATACCACCTAACACAAAACCTATTGGACATAAATGGGTCTTCGTTAGAAAGCGTAATGTAAGGTACAAACCTCGCCTTGTGGCGCAAGCCTTCTCACAATGCCCTAGAATCGACTACGAGGAGATATATTCTCCCATAATGGACATCATGACATTCCGTTGCCTTGTCAATTTGGTAGTTTCTGAAAAACTGAACATGCAGCGTATAGATGTGGTTATTGCTTATCTATATGGGGATCTAGATACAGAAATATACATGAAGGTCCCAAATGGACTTCAGTTACCTAAATCAAGTGGCTCTCAATCACGGAGTGCGTTTGAAATAAGGCTAAAACCCTCAGTATATGGATTGAAGTGATCCGTACATATGTGGTATAACCTTCTAAGTGACTATTTGATGAGAAAGGGATATATTAACAATGAACTATGCCCATGCGTTGTCATAAAGAGAACAAGTTCCAGATTCGTCATTGTCACGGTCTATGTTGATGACATAAACATAATTGGAACCCTTAAAGAGTTAAGGAAAACGGCTGAAAATTTGAAATTTGAGTTTGAGATGAAAGATCTTGGGAGAACACGGTTCTGTCTCGGTTTCGAACTTAGGCACCGTCATAATGGTATCCTGATTCATCAATCAGCTTATACCCAAAAGATGCTTAGGCCTTTCAATACTGATAAAGTTAAGCCTTCAAACACCCTCATGGTCGTCTGTAGTCTTGATCCTAAAAAAGATCCATTTCATCATAAAGATGATGACAAAGATGTGCTAGAGGCAGAAGTGTCATACTTTAGTTCAATAGGCGCATTATTATACTTAGCTCAATGCACAAGACCGGACATCTCATTTACGGTGAACTTGTTAACTACATATAGCTCTGCACTAATGCGACATCATTGGACATGCGTTAAAGATGTCTTTTGATACTTGAGTGGGACAATTGATATGGGATTGCTCTATCCTTACAGAAAGAATGGATTTGGACTCATCACACCAGGAACGCTGCCAATGCTGGCGTGCGTCCCCTATCCTTATCCCAAAACTACATTAGCATTTTGAAAGGTTTTACTAATGCTGGAAATCTCTCTGACAGACACAAAGGTCATTCTCAAACTGGTTAATTATTCAACATGCAAAAGACCACGATATCTTGGAGGTCTATAAAACAGACATTAGTCACTACGTCTTCAAACCATGCGGAGATTATTGCTCTTCACGAAGCTGTCATGAATTTATATGGCTTAGATCCATAATTACGCATGTTCGAAGCAATTGTGATTTGAAATCTACCACAGATGAGCCAACGAGCATTTATGAGGATAATGTTGCTTGCATTGAACAAATGTAGCAAGGCTACATCAAAGGCGACAACACCAAGCATATATCGCCCAAGTTCTTTTATAATCAGTAACAACAGACTCTCCTCAAGATCAAAGTAAACCAGGTTCGATCTGAGAACAATGTGGCAGACTTGTTTATTAAGTCACTGCCTAAATCCACTTTCGAGAAACATGTTGCTAGCATTGGATTGTGGAAGTAATTCGAACTCCCATGATCGTTGTCATCAGGGGGAGATGCAGACATGATAGGGAGATGTCTACATGTTTTGTCTCGAAATGTGAACGGTGTGTTGCAATCTTTTTCTCCTTCGACCGAAGTTATTTTCGTCTCACTGGGTTTTTGTTACTTGGCAACGAGAGAAGCACCCCGTTTGGGCGACACAAGGGGGAGTGTTTAAGGACATCTAGTTTATGTGTCAAGACCAAACTCTCGTTACTTGTTCAATATGTAATAGGGTTACTCTTACATATATCTTCGTACATATCCTAATCATTGTACGATTATGTTTCCTTGTAAGACTCTGATTCTTTGCTTGTAATCCTCTATATAAGGAGGCTCCTATTATCAATAAAAGTACAGATCATTCTCTCCCATATCATGGTTCCTTAAAACAAATATAACTTTAGTTAATATTAGTTCATACTTAACAAGAGTTGAATATTAATTTTTTTTTTATAGAAGTTAATTTTTATTTAATAATATGAAAAACATTTCTATTCAATAAAATGAGTTGAAATCAAGAAAACATTTTTCTGGACCAAGGTACGAAAATCTTGAATGAGATTTTACAAAATATTTTGTCATTAATATAAAAAAAATGTTTCATTATTTATACATATTATCTTTTCTAAAACTCGGAGCGCGGTAGCTGGTAGTGCCCTTTGTGGTGGCAGGGGGGGCAGAAGGTGTTGGGCTCAGCTTTCAATTCAACCCTAGTGCTGGCTTCTTTGTCTGGCTCAATTGAAATAGGAAGGAGAGGGGGGTTGGGCTATGGGCTTTTGGCCTTTTGGGCCTATTGTTTAATTTCCTTTTCTTCCTTTTTTTTTTTTTTTTTTAAAACCCCTTAGCCCACCCCATCCTTACATATGTCAATGAGAATCGAACCCATGACATTTTCTTCCTATTTAGTTGGGTTTTTTTCTTTAGTAATTTTATGTTTTATTTTTTTTTATTATAGTTAGTAATTTTCTTTGGTTCTTAATTGACATAATATTTATTTTTATTTTTTTGAAAAGGAGAATGACTTACCCATATTAATGAATCAACTGCAACGGTCAAAATAGTACATCCACCAAAATAGAGATAAACATAGGCTTATGCCTAAAATGGTCCATATACTACTTCATGGACAATAAAACACAAAGTCTAACTAACAAAAGAACATTCGCCTTCAAAGGAACATATAGGTTGCTATCTACCTCTCGCCGAGTAGCAATTGTGGTACAAAAAATAAATAACATTTCTAAGAAGTCTCATAGAAGATCTTCAACTAGGCTAGACTAAACTCCTTGGCATTACTAGACAGGACAGATCACCTTCCCCCAATTAACATAATATTTGTTGTTTCTTAATTAAGCTTCAAATTATTGAAAATTAATCTTAATTAGTGTTAAGTTACACATCATTTGCATCAAGTATAATTAACAAGACTAGACTACTAACCACTGCAAGTGGCCTAGTGGTTTTTGCCTAGTTGGGTGTGCTCCCCAACCTAGATTCGAACCCCGAAGCTGTCAAAGTGGCCAGGTACTGTGCTGCAATGCACAGTTAGAGCATTTCACATGCGCCGAAGGGGTTTATATTGGGCCTAGGAAGCCTTTGAGTTTCCCTTGAAAAAGTCAAAAAAAAAAAAAAAAAAAAAACAAGACTAGACTACTTTCAATTAATCTTCTTTTTACGTTTTGATATGTTTACTATATATGTTGGAGGTGAAGATTCAAAATGGAGGACATAAAGTGTATGGACAAATGAATTTGCATGACCACCAAAACTTTCTGCTATTTGCATTAACAATTTGTAATATGTCTATGAATTATATTCTCTACCTGCGGCAAGGATCAATTTAGCCTTTCTCTGGTCGTCCTCACATCGGTACGAACCATACTCGTTCACGCATTTGCTGTTGCCAAAGCATCGGCGGTGAGCATCTTGGCATTCATTAATGTCTGAAATAATGGAGGGGACAAAAAAGAAAACAATTACGGATAATTTTTAGGATGAGACTTTTTCGGCAACTTAACTCACAAACAAAACAATAATTAGCTCATTCTGAGAAAAAAATAATAATGTTTTCCACAAACTCTTAATTTTGGTGGCGCAATTTTATTTTATTTTATCAAAATAAAAAATAAAACCTTTTGTTAGAATGAAAATGTATCGATCATTAAACCTATATAATTACCAATTTGATATTTTGGTTACTTTGAAAATTTTTGGATTCATCATTTTCTTCGTCTCAAGCATCTATTCCACTTATTCTCAAAAAAATAAAAATAAAACTAAAAAGATAAAAAAAAAGCATCTATTCCACTTTGAGATTGATAATGATCTAACTTGCTTGTGACAAGAAATTCTGTTTTTCAACTTTAAAAACACAGTACCAAATTTCAAATATATGCAGACACATGTCAGACCAAGTAATAAAAATAAAAAAATGCAAACACATGCTCAAAATTGCAATATTAATACAGGACCACAGTTATAATTTCATCAAAATACAAGGACTAAAAAAATGTAGAACTTTAGATTACCTTCACAGTAATATTGGCCGAGATACGGATTTCCTTCGAAGCCACTGCGGCACAAACACCAAATTTCCGACAAATTGACTGCAGTGTAATTATAGCAATATGGCTCCGAAAGCTTTGAGAAATCGTAGTCAGCATACTGATCATATGTCATATCAACAATGAACTTCTTAAATAATTCAAGTGACCTAGCATCGTTGATAATTCTCCATATTAGTGTCACAGGAACTTTGGGCATACTCTTGATGTCACTGAAAGTAATTGATGACGAGGTGACTATTTGGTCGAACCAATCTTTGTCAACCAGGAAGGCAAATTTATCGCAATTTGTAGTATTCTCAGATAAGGTGGCATTAATAACAGTGAGGTATGGAGGAATGCTAGTCTGACAACAGTTGATACCATCGCAACTCTGGTATTCATTACCTTTATCACACACTGACCTGCATCCGCCAACAACAGAGTCCGCGGAACTCACGAAGGCAAAGGAATCGCAACTCACTGCAGTGAATATGTTGTAGTCCCCAGAGTAGAGGAAAGGGCTGTCCCTCAAATCCGCCACTTGTCTACTATTATTTCCCTCGCAGAAGAGTGTAACGGGGCTGTACACCTGAAGCGTTCCTCTGGTAGATATATTCAGCACCTCCAATTTGGTACGCCTCAAGAAAGGCTTCACCTCGGTAGATTCGTTGCAGTCGATTTGAAACCATTCGTCATAGTAACAACTTTCATCAGGTCCAATCCCGAAAGGGTACGGGATGGTAACATTTCCACACTTCTCTCGGCAATCACTCTTTGCCATCTGTGGTACAGCAGTACTGGCGCGGCATATAGATAACAGCAAAATGAAGATCATTTGATGAACTAGCATTTGCATCATCATTAATTCTTCTGGTCTAAGCAGTACTACTTTATATAGAACAAGTATGATTTATAGAAGCTGTAAAGCATATTGACGATCATTAGCAAACTTATAAAGACAAAATTAAGAGAATTTTCAATTGAACAATACGTACAATTCAATTAAACTAAATTGAGATATTTCTTAGCACCTTCGTGATGCAATCGATGGAAGAAAAGGGAAGAAGCCACTGATTCCAAGTTGCCGTAACTGACTAAGCTATGAGCATTTATGGTCGAGATTGAATTAACCGGAAGATTTTTCTTTCATGAGAAATTTCAAACAACAAATGGGTTGTCCACTTGTTCACTTGATGAGTTGATGGTATAGGAAAGACGTTGAGAGTATGAATCTCATATGGGGAAATGAGGACACCACATGTGAATGTGTAGCACGTGTACAACATTGGATGACGTAGAGTCTGTGTGGCCATGAGGCCTTCACACGTTGAAGCAACCCGATCCGATATCATGATAAAGTAATCTGCATTTCAAATCCAAAATCAATTGACAATTGATGAAGTGGCTCAAATCTTTATAAACTCATATGCAGTGTCTAATTTTTCCCATGAGAAATCTATACTCTCAACCAAGAAACTTCAGAGTGATCTAGTAGTCACCTTTTTTTTTTTTTTCTCTTTCTTCTTTTAATATTAAAATAAAACAAATTAATAAGTAAATAACGACAAATCTATATATAAATCAGAGGACATAAATAGAGAAAAAAGCAAGAAGCAAGGCAAATGCATACGAAGACCATAACTACTTGGTCAGCGAAGAAGCTTCCTACATCTTACTGGGACAAGTAAAAGAGAAGCTTTTTCATGCCAATTCTATGAATAAAAAAAATTAAATTGAAGTTAGTCAGATTACAATTTAAAAAAAAAATGTTTCTAAATTTAATCAATAAATGTCTCAGTGAGACTGTCACGTCTCGTACCTCAATTTACCGGTTTACTAATCATTTTGGATGGTAAACAACAATTATTGTTACCTTTTACTTCTGTTTTGAACTTTTGGTGTTGACCTTTTGTTTCGTTCCTTATTTGAGAAAATTTTCTTCACGGAAGTTGTGGAGGACGTTAAACCGAGTTTGTGAACACGTGGCACGCCCAAATCCTAGTTCGTATGCGCAAGTAACGATCTAAACATCTTTAGTTACCAATTCCGAACATGGGTATAAATAGGGGAAACTTACCATTTGGGGTAAGTTTCATTTCAGAAATCACCAAACCTACCGAAGTTTCTGTCTCGCCACAACCCGAATGGCCAACCTGATTTCGATGGCAATCACACTTTGCCATCTGTGGTGCAGCAGTACTTGCGTGGCATATGGATAACAGCAAAATGAAGATCATTTGATGATGAAGTAGCATTTGCATCACCATTAATTCTTCTGATCTAAGAAGTACTACTGTACATAGAACAAGTATGATCGATAGAAGCTATAAAGCATATTGACGATCATTAGCAAACTTTATAAAGAAAAGATTAAGAGAATTTTCAATTGAACAATACCTACAATTCAATTCAATTAAATTGAGATATTTCTTAGCACGTTGGTGCTTCAATAGATGGAAGAAAAGGGAAGAACTACTGATTCCAAGTTCCCGTAACTGACTAAGCTATGAGCATTTATGGTCAAGATTGAATTAACCGGAAAATTTTTCTTTCATGAGAAATTTCAAACAACAAATGGGTTGTCCACTTGTTCACTTGATGAGTTGATGGTACAGGAAAGACGTTGAGAGTATGAATCTCATATGGGGAAATGAGGACTCCACATGTGAATGTGTAGCACGTGTACAACATTGGGTGACATGGAGTCCGTGTGGTCATGAGGCCTTCACACGTTGGAGCAACCCGATCCGATATCATGATAAAGTAATATGCGTTTCAAATCCAAAATCAATTGACAATTGATGAAGTGGCCCAATTAAATCTTTATAAATTCATATGCAATGTCTAATTTTTCCCATGTGAAATCTATACTCTCAACCGAGAAACTTCAGAGTGATCTAGTAGTTACCTTTTTTTTTTTTTTTTTTTTTCTCTTTCTTCTTTTAATATTAAAATAAAACAAATTAATAAGTAAATAACGACAAATCTAGGCACCTTTGTGCATTTAGTTTTCTGCATTTGGTCTGGTCCTGTCAACTTAATTCTCAGTGGATCTAGGTGTACACCAATTGAGGTCTCTAGGCAGCTAGGTTTATTGGTTAAAGAGTTAGGCGTAGTACCAAAGGGGGATTCCCGCTAGTCTACGTATTGATTGTGCAATGAGTGGGTCTATTTTTTATGTACCATTGTGGGTACTACCACTTTCTTCTTGTCTGTCTATAGATGGCAGCGGAATGGTATGTAATGGCCTATTCTGACTTTTGATGAATATATATTTGCCCTACTGGCTCGATTCAAAAAAAAAAACGACAAATCTATATATAAATCAGAGGACATAAATAGAGAAAAAAGCAAGAAGCAAGGCAAATGCATACGAAGACCATAACTACTTGGTCAGCGAAGAAGCTTCCTACATCTTACTGGGACAAGTAAAAGACAAGCTTTTTCATGCCAATTCTATGAATAAAAAAATTGAAATTTGTTAAAGGAAAAACATATCGTGTGCCTTCGTCAAAGTGATTGACGGAGAGGGAATCAAGCAATTACCAATTAACATCAATCAGCATGGATTACGAACCAATCAGTAGTTAATATCATTATTGTAATTGTTCTTTCCATTGTAATTCTCTCCCTATATAAAGGGGTTATGAAATGAAATGAGTAGACCATTCCAATTATCATTTTACTTTAACACGTTATCAGCACTCTCAGAGCCAATAGCCAAGAAAAAATAATTTTCTAATTTCTTTCTTCTTTCCATTGAAAAAAAAAACTCAAACCCTAGAAGAGAAAAAAAAAAAAAAACTCTCTTCCCTTTTTTTTCTCTTCTGCCGCCAATAAAAATAAAAAATAAAAAAATCCCTAGGTCTCCCCGGCCAAGCACGCACAGGCTCGCTGCCTAAACCCACCACCGAGCCTAGCAGTCCAGTCACAGCAGCATCTCCACCGGTGCTACCGCACCGCCCTTCAGTCTGCCCACAGGCGCGAACCCACCTCTCTGCTGCCCCGAACCGGCCTCACATGCGCACAACTCAGCGCGCTGCCTCCACTGCCGGATCTCCGAACTACAGCAGCAGCAGCCCCGCCTGCGCCGATTCCAGCAGCCCACTGCATCGCCGCCTGCAATACACCGACCTGCACAACCCAGCAGCCCCGGCGTTCCCTCATCCGTGCAGCCTGCCCAACCGCGCAGCCCACCGGCGTCTGCCCTTCGCCGGTCGCAGATCCCAGCGTCCTCCAGCCTCGATTCCGTCGCTACTGCTCCCCATACCTGCGGTGCTGCACCTTGCCGTCGATCACAGCAGCCTACCGACCCCTCCTAGCCGCGGCCTTGCAAAACCCTCCTTCCCGCCGCCGCCCACGACCTGCAAACCCGAAGGAGGAAGAAAACGTGAAGAAGAAAAAAAAAACAAAAAACAAAACAAAACCCGGCCCAAAGAAAAGGGACCCGGCCAAAAAAAAAAGCAGGCCCTGCAAGCCCAGAAACGAAAAAAAGAACAGAAAAAGAAAACAAGGCCCTGAGGCCCAAAAGAAAAAAGAAGAAGAAAAAGGCCCTGTGGCCCAAAAAAGAAAAAAAAAAAAGGGGGGCTCAAAGAGACCAGACCCAGATAAAAAAAAAAAAAAAAACACAACAAACGAAAAAAAATAAGGCCCACTGCTGAAAAGATAAGGGAAGCGGCCCAATTTTTTTTCTCAAGCACAAAAACATCGCTACGCACGCCTGCATCAACACGCGCGTGTGCTAGGATTGTTTTATTTTTTCGAAATCAAGTATGTTTTCTTTATTTTATTTTATGATTTTAATCAAGCATGTGAATTTTATTTATCTTTTCTATTTTTAAGCATGCTTTATACCTTATTGTTTATGCTTTTATTATATTTTGTTATTGAGCATGTTTTGTTCGATAATATTAATCATTTTACAGCATGCCTTGTTATTTATGTTTTAAATAATTATGTTTAAGCATGTTTCAATTATGCTATAGTTTATACTTTATTTTGAACATGCCATATATATTTTGTTATATATTATTCATGCAATTCTGAGCATGTTTTGTGAATTTTATTTACGCTTATATAGTTATCCCTAAGCATGCCTTTATAGTATGCTATTATTTATATTTTATTTTACGCATGATTTATTATTGCTATTATTATGTGTAGTATATAATTTGTTGTATATTTGTGAAATTTGAGCATGCCATGTAGCTTATTTTTATATGATATATTTAAATGTACTATGATTATTTTTAATGCAACATATCAATACCGTTTGGCCATGATAATGAAAATTCATGCGCATTATACATTCACTTACTGTGATAAAGTATTTTCACATAGCATCGAAAAAAATGTGACCATTACGAATCTTGGTCTTGAAATCTAATTCATATGTTTGGAAAATAATACACATGGATGTCTTTACGACTGCGTAATTTATACCTTCTCTCTTGTTTTATGTAGATGGCTGATCCAACTCGACCTGAGTTTGACATCTTGGACTCAGAAGGACTTGAGTACCATCGTTGGGTTTCCGATATGGAAACTGCCTTTGTGGCAAAAGACTACACTGCCACCATTACTGATCCCAAAGATGATGAACTATCTAATAAGGTGAAAGCAGATGCCTTAATTTTTCTGAGGCGACATATTGATCCTAGC
>BDJD01000233.1:206346-225202 GCA_002564525.1 Rosa multiflora
GACAAGAGGGACCGCAGATGGAACTGCAATCCCTAAAGGAAATGTTGATGGCGAAAATGCCACTCACTACACTAAAACGCCAAATGACGTCTTGGTCGGTTTTGCTGATACTGGATACGTATCTAACCCACACATCGTTCCCAAACTGGTTATGTATTTACCAATGGGAACACATCGATATCTTGAAGATCAACCAAGCAAACCTTTGTGGCTACCTCCTCGAACCACTCAGAGATCATTGTTCTACATGAGGCGGTTCTTGAGTGTGTGTGGTTAAGAACTATCATTGCACATATTCGAGGGACTAATAGTTTGAGTTCTACCACTAAAGAGCCTACTTGCATTTACAAACACAATGCAGCTTGCATCGAACAGATGAAGCTAGGTTATATTAAGGGTGATAACACAAAACACATATCGCCAAAGTTGTCCTACAATCAGCAACAACAGACTCTCCTCAAGATTCAAATGAATCAAGTAAGGTCTGAGGAGAATGTGGCAGATTTGTTCACCAAATCATTGCCTAAGGACACATTTGAGAAACATGTGAAAAGCATAGGAATGCAAAGACTTTCCAAGCTCCCTAGATTAATGTAAGCATCAGGGGGAGTTGTAGACGTCAGGGGGAGTCTAACACACACATGTCATACTCAAATATAAAAGGTGCGTTGTGCTCTTTTCCTTCGACCAAGGTGTATTTTTGTCCCACAGGGGTTTTATTGTTATTTGGCAAGGTTTTTAGTGAGGCAACAACTCATGCACCATTTCGTCTTTGACTTGGCACAAGGGGGAGTGTTAAAGGAAAAACATATTGTGTGCCTTCGTCAAAGTGATTGACGGGGAGGGAATCAAGCAATTACCAATTAACATCAATCAGCATGGATTACGAACCAATCAGTAGTTAATATCATTATTGTAATTGTTCTTTCCATTGTAATTCTCTCCCTATATAAAGGGGTTATGAAATAAAATGAGTAGACCATTCCAATTATCATTTTACTTTAACAAAATTATTATTATTATTATTTTTTGACAAGAGAAGAAGATTACAGAGAAAAACCCCTATAACAACCTACATTCAGAAAAACAAAATAAAAAGTTTGAGCAGCAGACAAAGGAAGAAACTTGGATCAGACTTGAGCTTGAGTCGAATGTCCGAGCTTAGCTAAGGCATCAGCAAGGAAATTAGCTTCACGATGGACATGCCGAATGAAACGAATGTGTAATTGGCTTGTAAGTATGGCACAACTGACAAATCAAATTGAATTAAGTCAGTCCCCGGCAACGGCGCCAAAAACTTGTTGTCAATTTTAATTTAATACTCGCAAGTGCACGATTCAATTGTAGGATAGATGTGCAAGCACGAGGTCATTCCCTCAAGGACTGATTGAAACAATTTTGCAACGACAAATGTGCTTCATGTCTCACATATATATCGAGAAGGCAATAGTGTTGCAGATAAGCTAGCAAATTATGGAGCTTTGAATGCGGGATCTGTCTGGTGGGCTTCCCTTCCCTCGTTCATCAGTACTCAATTCAGTCACGATTTTAATTCACGTACTAGTTATCGATTCCTTTAGAGTTGTTTCTTTTTGTTTAAGCAATGGTGTAGCAAATTGTCTTGTGCACCTTGCTCGTTTTTTGTCTTCTGTTCATTGTATTGGTTCTTATGTTTTTCCCCCCCCCCCCCCCCCGATGCAAAGTTTTATTTTAATAAATGGACCCGGGCGTGGGGCTGAGCCTCCTAGCTTGGCTGGGTTCCAAACCCTTAAAAAAAAAAAAAAAAAAAAACTGATTTTTATGATGATTGAGTTGTAAACAGAAAATTAAAGAAAGAGAAACTAAAATTAAAGACAAGAATGAGCAATGAAAATTCCTTAAGTTTAAGAACAGATTATGAAGATGCTAAAGCATTGAATCCACCACCTAATATTTCTACCCTATTCTCTAGTTGATAACCATTGAATTCCCTAGATATCATGCTAAAGATTTCCGTACATAAACTTTATTGATCCCAGACATATGCCAAAGTTCTTCTAACCTATGAATTCCAACTTATTGATCCTGTATAGAACTCACGTAGCCAAACTATAGTTTACTCCACTTAATGATCAGGTTCGAGCAAACATGTTCAACTCCATTAAGCACAAAAGAACTAGAAAATCATGCAAACAAGAATATCGACTATGATCAAGCACTTGTATTCTCAATTCACAACTCTTAAATCACAAGATTAAATTATCTTTTGGCACCCTAGAAAACATCTACTCATTGATCAAGCATCATATTTTCCAACCAAATAACTCATAAACAAAACCTAAATATTATTGATCCCGAGCAAAGATTTTGAATAAAAGTTCTATTGAAACGGTGATTAAGAGTTTAACATAGAAATCTCGAAATTCAATAGCAACCAACTAAACAAATAGAATAGTCATACTAGGGGCTTCATCTTAGCCCTAGCTTAGGAATTTAGCAATCCATAACCATGAAAAACATGACTAGAGTCAGAAAACATGAAAAGAAACAATGGAAGAATTGAGGAACTCTGGTCCAGCGATGGTGAGAGCTTTTTCCTCTCCTCGTTCTCTGCCGAATATGCTGTGTCTTCTGTGTCTAAAAAACGTGCCCGGTTTTCTGCCTTCTATCTTCTATCCCTTTCTACCCAAATAGAGATGACAATTATATGGTCATGTAACCCTTCAAAAATTGCACAAATTAGGATGATTCGTAAAGTTTAAAGGAAGACAAAAATGCACTAAGAATAAAAAATATAACTAAGGAAGAAGCATTTCCTCATGTCTGTCCTGTCAAAAAGCAGATAATTCCATGTGGCTAAGCAGGAAAGAATAAGAATGAAGAACACCACAAACAAAGAAAGAGAAACTAAAGGAATTAGCTGCAAAGACTACTTGTTTAGTCTAGTCCAACTTGGAATAGCTTTCTTCTCTCCAAAGAAACGCAGGGTTATTAAAGTCAATGCAAGAAACTACTCCAAATATGTAAGACACGTTCAGTCTTATCCCGTCAAAGTGTTAAGAGCAATGGACTTGGGCTTCACAAACCAGATTCTCAAAAAATATACAAAATCCGTCAGAATCTGCCTTCACGAACTAGGTTCACTTAAATCATCATAACTTCCTCCAGAAGAATGCGAATCCACTTCCGTAAAATTCCTCAGAAAGCTAACATCCGTATCTTTCCAATGGTATAAGGCTCGTCTGCTAAATCCTTCTGAGAAGGTGCGGTTTAATCTGTGAAGTTGACCAAAGCAGAGATAATTCTGGACGCTCAGGATAGCAAGTATCCTTTCAATCCTGCGTTTGATTTTAAGCTCCAAATCTTTCTTTTCTCGAATTTAACCTACAAAACACAAACACAAAGTAAATGACTCAAAAATGACAAGAACTAAGCCTAGAATCCTACATTTAAGGGTATAAAAATGTATGAAATTATGAGTTATCAAATACCCCCAAACTTAGATTTTGCTAGTCCTTGAGCAAACAAGAAATGCAAAATAAATATGACTCAAAGCACGGACCTAATGTCTTCCAAACATCTCAGAGAACTTATATTGCCCACAAGTATGGTCAGTTAAGATTCAACAAGCACAATATCAAATTCACAACTTCACTTAAAAGATAATCTATTTTGATGACCATCACGCTCAAAATTGGATATAGTACCTGTAGACTAATCAATTATCTAGCTCGACCGGAGTTGATGCGGTCTTAAGTTTCGGTGACTTCGAGCTGAGGTGGCGGAGAGAGTAAACCACCGGACCAGGTCGCAACTTCGAGCTGGGGCGGCGGAGAGAGAGTGAGAGTGAGAGGCAGAGAGAGAGAGTGAGGCAAGAGCGAGAGAGAGTGAGAGCGAGAATGTATCGATTTCACTCTCGATAGGCTGGTGAGATANGTCGAACAAGTGTCAACTCAATTTCTCACAAGGATGCACTCAATTTCTTTTCTCTCATGATTTTCTGACTATAGCATAAGCTTCCATCTTCACTCAAATTATATGTGAGAGGAATGATGTATAAAGGCAAAAAATAGCTCACATACGAAAACAAGAACGAAAAGCTTTTTCTGACAATATTTTTTTTTAAAATACCTTTATGTCTAGTACCAAATAATTTGAAATGTTTCTATCAACCGGTTATGCAGCATCGAACTGAACCACCAGAATAACAGCAAAAGTATTCCTAGATGCATCAAACTCCTGCAGACCACCTGATTGACAACAGAGAAGAACATCTTAACTCCCACATAAACAGAACAAATTGATGTTAACCTTTACTTAAAACTTCCAACTAAGAAGAAAAACATAAGGCAGTAAAATGAGTAAGAAAATGAAACATCAAAATCTATAAAATAGATAAACTCACAGGGGACAATGATAGACCAAGTATAGCAGCCAAAAAGATATATACATGCAACTTCACTAATATTTGAAGAGATCAAATATCTGATGAATGTGACATAATATAACAATTTTGCTTAATTTCTAAGACAAGCAACCAAAAACGGATGTATATTGTACAGTAGTTTCTTCAAGGTTTCATACATCACACACCAGTAAACAAGAAAGTGCACATTGTAGCTCCAAGAGATCATTTGACACTAAGGTGGTGAAATCATCAAAGCCATATAAAATCAAATACCTTTTCTAATGAGTGATCGAGTCTTTTGTCACTCTTTTCACTCCCTTTTTTTCTACCACCTAATAACAACATGAACTCTCACCCCTCTGCACAAGTCTCCACAAATCGAATGCACAACTTCAAAGATCAAAGAGGTCTTTATTTAGGGTTGTAATGGGGGCTATGTGTGTAAGTTTCAAGAAACAAAGGATCGGGAAATCACAAAAATCCTAAGGAATTTAGTAGAGCACTACGAAGATAATGTAGAGAGATAAGAACTTCAATGACTTCCCTCAAGGCAATAAAACTCAAAACACATGAAGCAAGAACTTTTTCTTAAGGCCCACTATGCCAATAATGCCTTCAGACGACAGAACTGTTCTGTCGTCTGAAGGAACCAAAATATGTCGTCTAGTACGGTGTCGTGTCTTGAGGGTATCAGACGACATAAACAAATAAAAGTCTTGTGTCGTCAGATGAGTTTTGCATTTCGGGACCAATATGATCTGTATCTTTAAAAGCAGTAACACAACAGTTTTGTGTTGTATGAGAAAAAAAACAACTACATTCCAATATAAATTCTATTGTGTGAAGCATATTTGCAAGACAGATTTCTGTCGTTTGAGATTATTAACACGACAAATATTTGTGGTCTGAATATAAAAGTATTCAGACCACAAATTATAGCTCTTTTATATTGACTTTGGTTAAATCCCACCACACTTATCTGTTGTTGTTATATGCTTTAGCCAACATTTTCATATAACTTATGTTGTTGTTTTGCCATTTAGACTACAATTTTCTGTTGTACCAATGCCAAAAAGACAATAGACTTCTAATTGATTTTTGTGTTGTTTTTGTGCAGCTACAACCACACATTTTGGTGTGCTTTTGTTGTAGCTTGCAATTTGAGATAACACATATTAGTAGTCCCCTGTTACAATTTGTATGCATGCATTATAATCACCTATTCAAACAATGTAACAAAAAAGGTTCAACAAAGTATATAAAAATTCTTGTCTTCAAACAAATAAAGAGTTACCATGTGAGGTAAGCCATTATCTACCATCCTTAAATACACTCTTTAGCATTTGGATATTGATGGCCCGAAGCAAAAATAGAAGATGACTTTTGTTTCAAGCTCACAAGCAAAGCTGAACCAAATCTATGATGTAGTATTATAACATAGCACAGAGAGCATTTTTAAGCAGCGAGAATTAATATTTTTCTCCTTAATTGATTTTCAGCCACAGAAATGGAAGAACAAGATCAAGGGACTAATGTGTTGAAGTAAATAGGGCATACATATTAACAAGAACTGCAGTTTCAGGCTCAGTTTCAACACTAAACTTACTGCGAGCTTCCTGCATTTAAAATTTATACATGACAACTGACAAAAAGCTGAAAATGTCTAAGTATAATAGCCAAATTGAAAGTAAGATGGTAAAATTCATTAGAAAACAGTAACTAAATTGGAGTCAACAAGCTTGTGTGGTTTGAATTAGAAGAGTGACAGGGACCTTTGAAAAATGATTTTCTTAAATGATGATAGAAAGTTTTGAAATGTGTCGAAGTGTTATAATACCAGGAGACAATAAAATTCCAGAAGGCTGTGCAAATGATATGCTTGAAGAGCTATCCCCGTGAAAGATCCAAAGGACCAAGTGAAGTCTGGAATTACATAATAGCAGAAAAATGTTCATATTGACATTAGCATCTTCAAATTATCAATTACCTTGATCCATTCAGATTTCTTTCATAACCATCACCACTAAATGCTCTAGTAATCCCATCAGCTGTATCAAGTTGCCAAATTTGATGTTGGCCAGCCATGGCAATATATATAAACTTTCTCATTGACTGGATAAAAGCAGACATCCCATGGAGAGTTGAGTAGCTGAATAATATAACCAGATTCTTTAATAAAATATAGATGTATATCCAAGAATTTTGTAATTCAATTAAAATAAAAGATATCACCAAAAGTTCATTATTCCTAATAAAAAAAGGTTTACATGCTCAAACTCAAGGTATTTCTAATCTTATCTGAGTGCTTCCTTTTCCTTCTCTATAATCAGGGCCTTTGGTTACATTTCTAGCTAGAGTACGACTGTTTTGTTAACAAAGTCAATCTCCCTACAATTTCAAAGCTATATTATGACAGGAACTCATTTATAAAATGTTAGCAGATGGGTTACTACCACATCAATCATTATATTGTCCTGTAAAAGATGAAAAAGCACAGGAAGCAAACCTTGCAATATAAGTGAGAAATCCTTCTAATGTTTCAGGAATGCTTTCAAATGTGAAGAATTCAGATAGCTCTTATATTTAAATATTTAACTAATAATGATTTCATCTTGTTATTTCTTATATTTTCTAGTAGCAGGAAACACAAGGAGTTACAGGATCAAATGAAAAGGGATTCTGTAGCCATCACGTAACTCAACGCATGGTTTTCAGTATCCACTACGTAGAGAGGATTTTTTTTTTTTTTTGTGTTGTAAGCCAGGCCCTAGGATAAGTACATGCCCAAAGGTTATATGCATACATCATATACATGAAATGAGATGGTAAACCTCAGAAAGCATGCAGATTCATAGAATAAATCTGTGTCAGCAGAGTGTATATAACATGCTTTTAAGAAGACTCTTTTCTAACCTGAGGCCGATTAAAGGTGGTATCATCAAAAGAACCATCATGTAGACTTTACTCTCCTGTACTTCCACTTTGGACAATAAAATTCCCATCTAGGTCGGTTACAACCTGAGCTCCATATACAACAGTATGGTTAGATAACAATCCAGTTCACATTCACTTCTACTATCACAAATTTGCAACAAATCTATACCTTGAAACTTAAAAGTATTGACAATAAGAAACTGAAATGTTCATAATACACTAGTTAACATAAATATCTTCTAAGTTAGGACCTCTACTGGAGAGCTTACTATGCGGTTATGATTACCGTCTGAAATGAAGAGCCTATTGTTTTCGACATCAACTGCTAGCTTTCCAGGAAACTTTAATGGAGATATAAACAAACGGGGATCATTATCTTTCTCCAAATGTTGAGCAAGAAGTCTTCCATTGGGCCCAACAACAGCAAATGTTGGCCATGAATTCACACCTAGCTCTCTCCATAGATACATATCTCCATCATTGACAACCTAAAAAATGAAAGGCATAAAAGTTTAATTTAGGATAATAAACTTCAATATGCAATGAACTTTAACTTTATTAAGACCGTTTTGCTGAAACGTTACTTGATTTATGGTTGCAAGAGACTTTACAGAACACTAGAATCTTAACATAAAAAGATGACTTTGTCCAATGATGCAGGTTTCTTTTAGGAAACACATTTATATATATGCTTGGGAACATGTAACTCAAGTTCTACAATATTAAGCTCATATATAAAACAAGAAAATCATCAAGAAGATTGACAATTACATATTTATCATACTTTTTCATACATTAGTTTCCAGGTAAATAGTTATGGTACTTTAATAGAACAACAAGTGTCAGATGGCCAAACATTACCAAAGAAACAAACTACTTCATAGTACTAGAACACCCAGAATAGAATGAGAGATCAGCTTATACTAAGTACAAAGCATGAGGCTTACTGGGTGAGTGATGTCATAGTGTAACACTGCATTCCAAATGGCCTCTAAATCCTTCTCATTATCAAACTTAAGAAAAATAAGAATGCTGATATGGACTGCACGACAACAATGGAAAGCAATTCTGAGAGCTATAGTGTAAAGGAGATTTAGCAAACTATCACTACAATTATTAAAGAAAATCATCCAAAAACAATAACACGGATAACCAACAATCTAAATAGGACCATAACCCAACCTTCTTTCCTCTCAGAAGGAAACTATCACTACAATACTGAGATACACAAATACCATTCCACTGCCACTAATTCAATTCATTGGGCAACAAAATAGACCATAAAATTATTTGAATCACCAAACTCAATTCAGTTTTTGCTTCTTGAAACCCCATTCTTAATCTGCTATTAACAAAATCAGTTCAAAAGTCTAGAAGGGACTAACCTTTCTATGATCACACCAACCAAGACCCAATGGTCGAGATAGAAAACTAATCTTTCTTGCATGGAACTCTTGTGTTGGCTCTATGCGTCTTCTGGGTGAAGAATCTAAAGGTATAGATCTGCAAAACAACCGTGTTTCAATTAAACTTGCCAATTTCATCTATTGAGAACAAAACACATGCATTAAAAACCAAATTGAACGAAACCCAGATCATATAAATCCCAGAAAAATTCACTAAAGCCAACACCTTTCTAAAAAACAAAGCTTAAATGACCAAATTGAACTAGCACATGATCTAATTCGAGGAGAGAGGACCGGTACAGTCGAGCTTCGAGGATAGAGGGAGAGGGCTAGTGCTGGCGCCGTCCAGGAGAGATTGAGAGTGAGACGATGATGACTCACTGAGTGATTGACTTCGGATTCAAGGAGACACCAAGCAGAGTCACTGAATGCAGCCTTTTCGCCGCCGTCGACTATCAAGGAGGCAGAGAGAGAGAGAGAGAGAGAGAGGTCTGGGTTTTCAGTAACCGGAACATTAAACGGTGTTCGTTATTTTGACAAGGATGAAAGGCACCCCATCCCCAAATAGAAAAGAACAGAATCGAAATCAGCTGAGAGAGAACTGAGATCTGAGGGAGTTGAGAGAGGTAAGTGAAGAGGAGAGAGCGAGGCTGGTGTCGAGTGAGAATGACAGAAAATGACCTAATTGCGAGGGACCTAGCTATGTTAAAAAGCGCAAGTCAAAATAACTTTGAAAATTTTAAAACAACCGACAACATTTAAATGTTGTCTGAATGTCATAATATTTGTCAGTCAACTAGGGCTTGGCTATTTGAGAGGGAAAAGAATTAATCAACTTTTGGATATCCCTCCAAATTTGAGATAGGAAATCACCACCTTCTACAACTACATAAATATGTTGTTTGAATGCTCACCATTTTTCCAAATTAAACCAGTATGGTTTTAGTGTATATTCAGACAACAGAAAAAAAAATTATGTCGTCTGAAAAACTCAAACGACATAAAACAAAACTTATGTCGTCTGATGCGTGTCGTCTGAAGGCCTTTTTGGCATAGTGGCTGGATGTCATCTTTTTGGGCCTTTGCTTCATTCTAAACACCATAATATAATAAAACAACTTATCGAATCCAAGAAAATTCTTCTACATTTTTTTCTCTTTTTTTTTTCCTCGGTTATTTTTCTTTTCTTTTTTTTCTTTTTTTTCGATAGCCATCAATATTTTTTTCTCTTCTTCCTTGGATCGACATTTACAATAACACTCCTCCATATTTGCTTACAAAAAATACCTTGAACTATAATGAATCTCTAAGAATTTGTGCTCCACTAACTCCTCAGAATAGGGTAACGATATAACTATACTAGGTTAAAAGGTAAGGAATTTGTGGTTGACAAAAGAAAAGGCTTAATGTAGGCTCAAGGGGGTTTATCTAGGGGGTTGCACAACTTGTGTCCATTAAAGGGACACAGGCTTTATTTGGCTTTGGTGGTTAATCCTAGTGCCTTTATCCTTTCCCATCCATCATGCAATTCAACCATACGCTTCAAGAGGCTTTGGGGCAAGTTCTAGTATTTGCCCTAGTATAAAATATGCAAGTCGAATCCGAGTCTCAACCAAGATGAATAAAAGATGAGATCATGCAAAATCCACGTCAAGAAAATAGGATGATCTATTCTAATTCACTCAGAAAAGAAAAGCACATATATAGGCTCAAATTCTCACAAGGGTTAAAATCAAGTTTAGCTCATCCTAGCATGCATTAATCAAATTTCAATCATAACACCAATCTAATCATCAATGCAAGACAAGCTGAGCACAATTGTCATAAAAATCTATTAACAATTACTTAAAATCATGAATCAATACATGTTTGCTATCATCTTAAGACTATAATATTATCCGTAAGAAATTCATGCTCATCATAGTGTTTGGAAGAACCCTAAGACTTAGACTAACAAACAAAACTAAAAACCCAATGAAAAACGCAAATTTTTTTTAAAATTTTAATTTTTATTCTTTTTTTTTTTTTTGAATAAGGTAACACAAAACACTTAACACAGACCTAAAATAAAATAAAATAAAAATATGAAATCCCACCCCCAAACTTAAATTGAGCATTGGCCGCAATGTGAAGAACAAATCAGTACCAGGATTGAAGTGCATACTGCAATCCCCGAATATAAAATAGCAGTGCAGCAATAACAGTAAGGGGACGGAACACGACCAAAACAACTAATGGATGAAAAAGAACTACGAAAATAGAAGAAAAGAGTTAGGAAACGTCCCTGGTATGAAGGTAGCAGATGTGAGCACGATTAGAAGCCTCATTCTTGCTAAACACGCACTCCTCTTCTTCCAAGAATCATTGGGTTGCCTCCCAACAAGCGCTAAGTTTTATGTCTTCAGCCAGACCAAGTTTAAGCTCATTCATTTGGAGGATCAGTGAAGGAAACATGCTGCTCATTAGTGTCAACAGATGTCTCCAAGTAAGGTTTGAGAAGTTGACCATTCACTTTGAAGATTGAGTTGTTCCTCAAGTTCTTGATCTCAATTGCTCCATGGGGAAACACCTTTTTGACCAGAAAAGGACCCATCCACCGAGATTTCAACTTCCCAGTCCCGTCCACTAGCGTATACCTAAGTTTGGGGATGCCCTCGGGAATAGCTACCGTGACTTCTTGCGCTTCCCTGGGATCGTCCTCGCTTTCATCACCGTCGGTACCCTCGCTACTCTCCGAGAACACCCCAGTCGAGGATCCGGTATTCTCTGCTAATTCCACACGGGCATTAGTTCAGCTCAAGTATCGGTCGATATCTGCTTCCGCTTGTCTCACGGAAGATTGATATGACGATCCTGCATCCCCGGCCTTGGTTTCCGATTCCATCCTAAGAGCTATGTCAATCTGGGCCTCAAAATTCGCTATCTGGACTTAGAAACACAAGGATTAGCCTAAGTCGTAGATTTAGGACTTAGTTGAAGTGCGGATCGTTCCCCACTTCAAAACCCAGAAAGATAAACAAAACCCAGAAACCCAAACAAACCCAAAAAAAAAAAAAAAAATCCCTAGAAAAACCCGGTTTTTCCCCAGACACTACCTACAGGCAACCCACACCAGCATTCTTCCCATTCCTTTTTGTTACACAAAAAAACCCAGGGAAAGATAAACTGAAACCCAGAAAGCATCCATGGCAGAAAAAAAAAAAAAAAAAACAGGAAAAACAGACAACGAAATCCCACAAACAAAGCAAAAGAGGGTTCTGACCTTTCCTTCAGCAGTCGATCGATCGTTTGCTCCAGAAATACCAACAATACTTCTCCCTTTTGTCGATCTGTTCTTTCTCTTCCTCACTGCAAATCGACAGTGCTTTCTTGATAGGAGCATAAATGTGTTAAATATAATGTGCAATACTTTACACTTTTCTTAGTTATTTCCTTTAAAAAGTCAGTTTTAACTTTGTTTTCTTTTTAGGTAGTTCGTGAAGTGAATCAAGAGAAATAAAAGCTTAAAGGGAACAATGGAGCCATGGATAATGAAGCACTGATGCGGAGGACCAAGTTTGATCAACCGTTTGGCCAGAAAGTACAAGGGAAGTCCACGGAAATCGTTGTGCAAAACAGTTGCTGCAAAGCAGAAAACTGCAGTTTCAGAATCAGCTTTCTGGGAACGGTTTTGAGGAGCAATTCTTGCATCATTCCATCTGCACCTATGACGAAAGAGCCAGTGATCCTTCAATACATGATGTTATACTTCAACAAGAGCGAAAGAACTGGTCAGAAGTGTCAACGAGGAATGATGTTATACTTCAACTACAGCTAAAGAACTGGTCATAAGTGTCAACGAGGAAGCAGAAAACCAAGCACAAACTAGGCTTCCCGATAAGGCAGAAACTGTCAGCTTTTCACGAAGCTTTTTGGGAGATCTTTTCCGGCGATTTTCTTGGAGTTTTTCCGAAATGTTATTGATCATTATAGATGATATGATGTCATAAAGCACGTGGGAGTCAATAACCATCCAGAAACTTGTCAAGAGGAAGTCGTTCCTTGTCCAAGAATGAAGCTTCAGAGTCAGAAATCGAATCCTAGTCAAAACAGGACTGTTTGGCAGAAATCTTTTGTGGACGAATTTTGGGTGCATTTTTGGAAGGTTATTGCTGCTGCAAATATGAAGGAGAGTCCTAAAATGATTCCTCAAGATTTTTAGAAGATTATTATGGCTTGGAAATCATTTAATTGTGCACCGATCAGAGTAATCCTCAAGCAACTAGGGGAGGTTTTCAAAGCAGAATTGGAAAAGGAAACTTGAGGGTTCTCCACATACACATAGGGCTTCTGCAAACGTTGAAAAATTACCACCCTGCAGCCCCATCTTCTGCCATTTACCCTAGCACAAAAAGTCTTGAAATTCCCAAGTCCTTTAAGAGCAAAAACCGTGCACACCATCTTCCATCTTCATCAAGCTTTGCCGTGTACCATCTTGAGGGGGGTTCTTGCATTGAAGGCTGCCTAAAAGTGAATTCGTGGCTCTCATCTTCTGCTCTTTACGGTTTTTATTTTCTTGTAATTCATACTTATATGTTTCTAGTCGTGAATTTTGAGACAATGTGTGGCTAATCTACTTTTGTTAGGGGCGAGGTTTGAAGCCCCTAAGATATGTTTTTGATAATATTTTGATTCCTAGTTTTGTGATTGCTTTGTGGTGAAATTGTTTATTTGGTTTTGGTTTACAGATAACTCTTGCATGTTTATGTTATATGAATGCGCACATAAAATATTATGATCATGTGAGTGGGGCTAGAAATAGGTATTTTAATCTCCTAAACGGTTAATAATGCTTGTTTCAATGGTAGTAAAACCTATAGGACAATAGGTGAATTGCATGCTAGGTAGGCGTTCCACGCTAGTTTTGCATACTTGTTTCGATCAAACTTCCACACGTGATTAATGCTTAGAATAAATTGTAGATAGGATAGCGTTCTATACCTTGATTGTTTATTCTAAAGGCTTAGTAATGGTGCGTTCATCTTGCTTAAGTAATCTAGGGAAGTAATAAGAACTCACGCATGCTTCATGGTTTGTTCTTGATTGACACCTTTTTCCCAACTTAGTAATTGAAACTAGGATGATAAATTTGTCTCAAGAATATTTTGGTGGTGGATTTCCGAGTTCCTAACATCTTCATCATTATCTTTCAAAACCCTAAATACAAAATTGTGTTCTTTTCTTTGTTTTCTGTTCATTTTTGTTAAAAACCCAAAAACCCCAAATCAGTTTTGTTTTTAGGATTGCAGTGCCCTCATCTATCCCCTCTCTGTCTCTCCATCTTTCTCTCTTTTCTTTTTGTGTGTGACATTTCTTTTAGTGTTAGTTTTGTTTTGTTTTGTTTTCTTTTGTGTGATTAATATAGTTACCCTCAATCTCTGGCATCGAACGATCCTTGCTTACTCTATATTACTAACGACTACATCATTGCAGGGTTAAATTGAGCGTTTATTTTGGGCGTATCATTTCTGAGAGAGTTTTTACAAAGGCGAAGGGAAACAGTCAGTTTCCCTCTTAAATTCAATCTCTAAAGCATCACAACCGTTGAAGACGAAAGGCTTCAACCACAAGATCACTACACGTGTCCCACGCGTCTCCCCACGCCTCGAAACCGATAGTTGATGGGATGGGCATTTATTGCACAGCCCACTCTGCCCCACGTGGCTGACATGCACCACCAACCCTTCCGGGTATCAGAGGCTCAAGTCTTCATCTTACCCTTCCGGGTATCAGAGGCTCAAGTCCTCATCTTACCCCATCGGGTACCAGAGGCTCAAGTCCTCATCTTACCCTTCCGGGTATCAAGTCCTCATCTTACCCCATTGGGTACCGGAGGCTCAAGTCCTCATCTTACCCCATCGGGTACCGGAGGCTCAAGTCTTCATCTTATCCCATCGGGTACCAGAGGCTCAAGTCCTCATCTTACCCCATCGGGTACCGGAGGCTCAAGTCCTCATCTTACCCCATCGGGTATCAGCGGCTCAAGTCCTCATCTTACCCTTCCGGGTATCAGAGGCTCAAGTCCTCATCTTACCCCATCGGGTATCAGAGGCTCAAGTCCTCATCTTACCCCATCGGGTACCAGAGGCTCAAGTCCTCATCTTACCCCATCGGGTACCTGAGGCTCAAGTCCTCATCTTACCCTTTCAGGTATCAGAGGTTCAAGTTCTCATCTTACCCCATCGGGTATCAGCGGCTCAAATCCTCATCTTACCCCATTGGGTACCGGACGCTCAAGTCCTCATCTTACCCCATCAGGTACCGGAGCCTCAAGTCCTCATTTTAACCTTTTCGGGTATCAGAGGCTCAAGTCCTCATCTTACCCCATCGGGTACCAGAGGCTCAAGTCCTCATCCTACCCCATCGGGTATCAGAGGCTCAAGCCCTCTTCCTACCCTTCCGGGTATCAGAGGCTCAAGCCCTCATTCTACCCTTCCGGGTGTCAGAGGCTCAAGCCCTCATTCTATTCTTCCGAGTACTAGAGGCTCAAGCTCTCATGTAACCCCATCGGTCACCAGAGGCTCAAGCCCTCAGAAAACCCCACTTGGTACCAGAGGTTCAAGACCTCCAGCTGTAACCAGAGGTTTTCTTTAACCTTTACAGGTTAAATTGGGAGCACTGTGGATTAACTACCTCTTGCACAGGAACTTGGGGGACTCCCTACAGGCACACTAGTGCCAAACCTTGTGACAAAACATTAAGTCCCCACCCAAGAAACATCTTGAACGGGAACTTGGGGGACTTGTACATACTAGGGAACTCTTCACTAGGTTTGGCACTATCGGCTGAGGCCCATCGGGATCCCCTAGGACCATGCCATGGGCCGAGTTCACGACCCACTATGGCGTGGCCCATGGTGGACGTCACCCCGGGCATACAGTGCTCGAGCTTTGGCTAGCACAGCCGATCTGATACACAGCAGTGGGCTGATAAGACATCAAGAGAATACCCTGCATCCCATATCGAACATAGGCGAAACTCCTTTCCCATACTCGAGTATTAAAGCATTAGTACAACCACCTTTTACGGGTAATAACTCCTTTATCCACTATTTACTTGATCCATTTATATATTAGCTTCTCACTCAAGCATCAGAGAGGTGTAAACCGTCCTGTACGGTTTACCCCTCTAACGATGTGTTCTTGGTCTAGGATATAGGAGTTGCTTCGATACCCCAAGCGGTATAGCATTCTATATAAGGTACCCAGAGAAAGCCACCAGAAACAAGGTTGAACTCAATTCCAATTCTTGAAGCCACCTTGCTTCACAAATTACCAAGCATAAAAGCCTAAATGTATAAACATAAAACTTATATGTTACAACCCAACAACTCGACCCTTTCTACTTCCTCGAAATTATACAAACTCCGTCACATCCCATAATTATACAAATAGTTAAATAAAACCTCCCAAGGTCATCAGAGCAATCAATGATCAAAATAAAATATGATACATAAGGTAGGTTAATAAATAACCTACAGAGGATAGATCACTACTACAAAAAGGCCATCAGACGACGGTGGATTTGTGTTGTGTGATGACCAAGCTCACCGTGGTCTAAGTGAGTGTTGTGTGATTGAAACATCAGACAACTGTGATTTCACCGTTGTGTGATAGTACTTTGCTCAACAGAATACTAGTTTCCGTTGTGTGAATTCTGCGTAGGCATGTGCCTGGCATGGCATGCCCAGGGATGCCGCGGCACAGTCAGACAACAGAAAATGAAATTTGCCGTTGTCTGAGATTCATAACACACAACAGATATAATTCATTCTTTGTTGTCTGAGATTCATAACAGGCAACGGATATAACTCATTCTTTGTTGTCTGAGACTAATAACAGATAACGGATATAACTCATTCTTTGTTGTCTGTTGTCTGTTGATTACTCAGACAACAGTGATCATTTTATTTCTGTTGTGTGTTATGAATCTCACACAACAGAATTTTGTTTTCTTTTGTTGTTGGTTGTTAGTTCACACAACAACTATATTTGGTTATCCGTTGTGTGAATATTGTAATCAAATTGGGTACCAACCAGTGACTGTTGTAGGAGAAGCCTCAATTTTGAACTCTTGTATCATCATACAACACATAGTTTTGTCTTGTGTTGTATGACTTAACCTTGGACAACTTGGATTGCCTTAACAAATTGTGTGAGAAGAACTCAAACAACATATTATTTTTATTAACCATTGTGTGAGCATTATAAATCATTCAGAAAACATAGAAAATTGAGTATGTACTTGTAAAATGTTCTAGCTAGGAAGACCTAAAATACATAGATTACTGGCGCTTTCCTTTAATGCACCTTCATTTGTTCTTGCCGAAGCTCTCTTGTAGGCAAAGATGATAAGTACCCTCTCGATCTCTTACGTCATCAATCCTACACATGATGGACAAGGACCTTGCAGAAGCTCTAGTATTGACACCAGTTCTGCTCACCCAAAGACCTTACCCTTTGAACACATTGAAGACTCTCTAGCTGATTGAAATATTCTTCAACAAGTCCTAAATGCTCTGCCCACAGTGCCACTCTACCCATATATCTGCACGTCTGCAACCATGCAGGTTATAATAATTTTTTACATTAGTTTCTTGTGGCCATGCAATTAAACTGCCATTAATTGCTTGCTGCTATTGAACACAAGTTTTGAGTGAGTACCTAGCAGGTTACCAAAGAAATTAACAACTGAAATATGTTGGAAAACATAGCTACTGGAAAAGAGACCAACTAAATATGCTCAAAAGAAATGTAAGGGAACTTACTTCAGGAGTGTTCGCTGTATTTGATAATACACAAACACATATTCCGAGTAGATTAACAAGTTTACTAAAGAAAAAGAAATTTAAAGCCTAATATAATTAACAAACATGAGAAAGAAAGTAAAGCATTGAGTGGGAGTTCAGAAAACACCCCTGAGCAATTTTCAATTAGCTCACCTGCACAGTGGTTCTCCCAAATGTGTGTCTTCAGAAAAATCATCAACTCACAATCACAGAATTATTCACCCATACCAGTTCACTGCCTGAAAGGAAACACACAAGAAAATGCCTCAACCTTAGGAGTCTGTCAGATGTGCGTTGTGTTTGCATTTCAAAGATTTTAAGCACAAAACAATAAAATAAAGGCTCACAATCATCAGATCACATCACTGCATTGTTTCTTTACTGTCACTTTAGACCACATACAATCCGACAGTAATGAAATGAAGGCAACTAAATGATTCAATTGGAGAGGTAATGCTGTCATTTCACTGCATAAATTCAGTAACTATTTCACTGCCTTAACTACACTACTTCAATCAAATTTTTAGTTTCATTCTGTGCAAGAAGAAAGAGAACTATATAAAGCACTTGCAGAGTAAACAATCAAATGAAGAGGAGTGGCAACTGCATCCATTGGGGAAAAAAATTAAAAATAAAGGGTTGATATTCAAATTAAGTTAGAATTACCTCACATGCCACACAATAATAGGCCATAAACATCCGATTGACTGATTCTACAATATGCTTTAAAAAGCCAATTAATACGTACTGTCTTTCACATCTTTGTGACTAGACTTGCCGGCCTAATAGGAAAGTACTGCAAAGAAACATATTGAAGCAACATAATATAATTTGTTGCGAATTCAATAACTGACTAGACTTGCCAGCCTAATAGGAAAGTACTGCAAAGAAACATATTGAAGCAACATAATATAATTTGTTGAGAATTCAATAATCAAAATCATCCACTCAATTAAAGGAAGAGAATAATGGAAATTAACTTGTACATCTGCATCCAGTGGCTGCCAATATCTAACGCAAGCAATGAGAGGAAAATCAAGCCAAGCCTGTAGTGAAAGTTCACCAAAAACTAAGATAAAGATGCATATACAGTCACAGCAGCTTATAAATAAAATGACTTACCGAGAGAGAGAGAGAGAGAGAGATCACCTCTGTTACCATGTCCTAGACCGCTCCAAAGGTTGAAACTGCACAAGGAAGGGGGAAACATGTCAACAAAATGATAACTTTTAAGTGGGAAAAGAGAAATCCTACCAATCAAAGAGGAAACTAGCTTTAGAAATCTTAAACTTTCCATCATCA
>BDJD01000233.1:225364-245875 GCA_002564525.1 Rosa multiflora
GCATGCTTTACCTATATCAGATCAAATACAACTCTACCTATATCAGACAATTGGAGTTGGTTCATTGTTCAAAGATGTACAGAACTGGGCATTAACTTACTTGGAGTTCTATGGATACAAGTTATTCAATATTACTAGCGGCATTGATGTTCAAGATGGGGCCATCTGATATCCTGTTTTTACTATAAAACTACCAGCACTGCATAAATTCAGTAACTATTTCACTGCCTTAACTAAACCCCATCAAATTTTACACACTATCTTCCAAAAAATAACTACACTCTCATGATCATCATCTTCTTTTAGTAATGCTTATATGCGCAAATCCAATAACTTAACAAATTGTGGCATACAAACCCGACATTGAACAAATTCAGTAACTATTTGACTGGCTCAACTAAACCCCATATTCATTTTACACACTATCCTATCCTCCAAAAAAAGTTGCTAAATTCACAATCATGATCATTCAAGTTTAAGCTTTACCTCCTCTCGAATCTTCGCAGAGCTGTTCTCAACTTGGCTGGCCATTGGCCAAGCTCTCATTCTTCACAAGCATCTTCTCATACAACTCCTCCACTCCGCACAAGTGTAATTCACAGCCTCCGAACCCATCAGCCTACTCAGGCTATTCACCTCTAACCCCTAGGCGCACATATCCAACTAACTCTGGGCCTTCAACCCCTGCTTTTTTCATTGATTTGTTAATTAGGAAACATGTTGTAGATTATATGTATCCATAGAATGAAGTGAATAACCAAACTTACCCTTTCATTATCGAAATTTTTGTCAGCTGAGCCTTTTCTACCATTAGAAATAACAGAACCCTGGCTACTAACTGAGGTCACAAAAGTAAGCATACAACAGATAACAAAACATAAGCATAGTTCATTGTACGAGAGGAACCTCTAAGACAATTGCTTCAATTCAGATCACATAGATACATAACAAAATGGAAGAAATTAAGGGAAAACATCAAAACAACACCCAAACTCATTTCATCAAAATCATGGTATTAAACCCAAACCCAAATTTCTCATCAGCATTTCAAACTAGAATCAGAAACAACCAACCCAAAACCCCAATTCATACCAATTACCCTAATTTCCCAAAAACCGAAGTCACCAACGAAACCAAAATCATCATAAAGAAAAGCAACTCAGTGGAGGACAAAATAGGAAACTGACGAGATGTTCATTTGGAGGAAGAGAAGGCCGAGGATGACGAGAGAGCGGAGGAGGACGATGAAGACATCAGAGACGAGAGAAGAGGTCGTCAAGAGCTTGGCCATCGCTGATCTCGACTCAGACGGAACGATGGCCATGGAGATGGATTCAACTGTAGGAGATTTTGTGGATTTCTTGCTTGACGGCTGAAACAATGAAGGCCATGGTTTTATGCGATGGATTGAGATGAAGGCCATGGTTGCAGATCGAGATTGAGAGAGCTTTCACGAGAGATAGGGGTTTCACGCAGAGATAGAGAAAAGGATGGTGAGAGAGATCCAAATAGGCCGCTTTAAGGTTTGTGAGAGAGGATTGAGAGAGGGCTGAGATTTAGGGTGTGTGTGAGAGGACTGACTGGGAGTTTCATTTCGTTTTGTCGAGAGAGTGTCAAGAGTGTGGGAGGCATAATTAAACTTCAAATAAATTCTAAAGTGACTCACACAACACAAACCTAACAAACTGTTGTAAGAGTGCACTACAAAAATCAAAATGCCAAAACATGGAGGGAAATATACCACACCCATAGCATTTTGGCTCAAAATGTTGCCGCCTATATTCCAACTTCACACAACAGAAAAGTATAACTTCTGTTGTCTAATTTCTACAACTTGCTCTAGGTTGACCTTGTGGAAGACATTCAAGCAAGCTTCCTCAAAATTTGGCATCCAGTTTTCAATTACACAACGGAAACCTCAAGCACCATTGTATCAAGTAGCCCAAATTTCAGATTTCAAGAGGCAACCAAGATCGAGAGTGGAGGGAAATCTGCCGCTCAATTTTTAAGGCTCAGACGACGGACCATGCTTAATTCCGTTGTGCAATGTAGTTCCGATAAAAAAGCTATCACTTTGTTGGCATTCACACAACAGAATATAACCAGCACCATTGTATAATAAAACTGACTTCAACACACAATAGAGGATTTGTGTTCCGTTGTGTGATTAACTTTTTGTACTAGTGGATGGCAGTGATGGTGCTAAGCCTCAACTCCTAAGCCGGACAGCAACGCTGCGAACTGGGCATTTGAAACCAAAGGACCCAGGGGAAAGTAGCTACAAAACGTTAGCGTGATTGGACAAAAATAAATAATTGCAAAGAAAAGGAGTTTGTACTTTCCCACGTTTATTTGATTAAAAACCGATGCATGCAATAAGGGTAAAAACAATTATCTTTGAAATCAAGCATCTAGTAAAACCAAGTCAGCCCCGCTGTATAAGTGAAAACCCGACTAGCCCTGCTAGTCAAAGATAAATTAAGAGTACGGGGAAAGCATTATCACCATACAATAAAAGGGAGCCTCCCAGGCTCGGGTCGGAGTGTCCCACACTCTTGAGCATCCCATGCTCTGCTCTACTCACCTACAAACACATAGTAAGTGGGGAGAAATACTAATAGGCTAGCTAGCAATACAATATATCGACCCAGGTATGGTGGGTTAAAACCACGAAAATTGAAAACAAAAGAGCTTCCCCAATATTTCACAAGAAGTAATATAGAAGTCAATGGTGTGACCCCGCACACCCAAAAATATTCTCAATTCATGACTAAATTAAGCGGAAATAATAAATAAGCGTAATTTTCTCGCAAAACCCCCATTTCCGGATTTCTCTTAAAACTCGAGAATTGATAAGTCAAATCTAATAAAATTTCCGAAAATTACGTTAGAATAACAACTCAACCAAAATTCTCAACATAAAATGCAATTCTCAAATCGAGTTGAGTAAATCTCAATTCAAAAGTCCAAGTCATAACTCAAATATTCAAAACCAAAATAAAATGCTCAATAATTTATTGATAAATAAAACAATTCTTACTTAAGAAAAATAATTGCATGCATTATTTAAAATCAAACGTCCACTCACAGTATGCGGCTAAGTCTGCCGTCGATCCGCACCCTCCTCGTGGAAATCCTCCTCACGTCCTGTATAATATAACGTTCGTAAACCAATAATCACTGGAGGGAAAATCAAATTTACGGTAAATAAAAACCAAGCCCTAACATTGTTTTTATGCTCCCAAAACCTTCCATTTTCACCATGAACATCGATTTATTAATTTAACGATTGTAGGACAGAATCAAGGAAAATCCGATGAACGGAGTTCCCGCAATTCAATTAATTCTACACTTCGGAAAAAGATCGAAATTGATATTTACGCTTCTTCAAATCTATCCCAAAGTACATTCATGGAATCTACATCGCACAAGTAAGTAACTAGCTAAACAACATAAGCCAAAATCTGGCCCTACACACATCCACGCGCCACTTACAGTGGCGGCGCTTGAAGCCCACGCGCCAGTGGCCACCTCCACCTCCGGTCACCAAATTTCATGTACAACAACAACTCGACAAGCCTAACATTTTTTTTAACTACAACAAGTCCCAATTTTACCTTGAAACAGTCGAAATAAACCGGTGAAGAAAATCCCAGAAATTCCAAACCCTAGGTTCAGAAATTTCTTCGATTCGTCCTCCTGCTGTGATTTGGAGCTAATGGCTTTAGGGAAATTGATCATTAGCTCAAGGCGCTCCTTCTAGACTCGGTTTGGTGGTCAGAGATGGCCAGAAATGGAAGAATCGTCGGAAAACCTCCAACTGCAACAGTGATGGTTTTTGCTTCGATTCGGGGTTTTCCGGCCAAATCGCCGTAATCCAAGGTCACTAGGGTGTAGAGGGGGAAGAGACGCTCCTGTGGTGGCCGGTTGCTCATAGATTTGTGGCCTGAAGGCGAAGAATTGAGGGGAAGGAGAAGAAACCGAAAGGGGAAAGAGAGAGTTCGGGAGAGAGGATAGAGAGAGAGATGGGTTTCCGGTTTTGGAAACCTACCACAGTAAATTCTCATATTTATAACCAATTTACCCTAAACAGTAATTTTCGTATTTCACTCATAACTTTCACATACGAACTCCAATTTTTACGTACCACCTATACACGCACTCGGTTTAAAGTCCCCTACAACTTTCATGAAGAAAACTTTCTCAAAAACTGGCCCAAACAAAAAGTCAGCCTTTTAGGGCCACTAAAACTATCGGAACGAAGTAAAAATTTAAAGTAGTCGACAATTACTGTCTAAATGGTTAGTAAACCGGCAAATCTAGGTTCGGGACGTAACAGTTTCTGATGTGACGGATCCAGACGTTTGCGACAGGATTTAAATAAGGGATTTTGTGATGGAAACGATGCGACAAAAAGGCGTCTTGCAGTTGCGAACCACATTAATGACCTTGTTTCTATCATAAGGCGTGTCATTTAAGTCCTCTTCGATCAGTTACAATCTTCGTGGGCCTGATGTCAAGGCTTGGGGGGCAATGTTTGAGCTCAAAAGTAATTTTGGAAATATCCTTTAAGAGGGTTTAGCATAGCGGGCCGATACCTGCGACCCCAAAATAAGTCTACTTGGTTTTGGATTACAGCTTTGCCCATTCAGGAGTCCATAAGGAAAACGAGCCCTTATAGGATTCGAGTAGCAGAGACCGATTAGGAATCTTCAATCAATAATCCTTCTATATTAAGGAACAGTCGAAACCCTAGGTATAAATACCAGGTTTCAAGGAAAAACAGGACACAATCTCTCAATCAACTAATCTCTCAGATTATCAAAGTCTCTCCGGAGCAAACCTATCTTCAACCTAGTTGAAACCAGCGAAGCAAGGGTAACGCCCTCGCAACCCAACAAAGCTAAAGTCACGCTTTAACAAAACCCGTGCTTTCTCCTACTTCCCAATGATTGCTCTGCTCAACCTACAACTTTGAGTATCGACTCGGTGAACGCAAGAGATCACACCACAAGTCCTTATCCGTAAGGCGAAAGCCCTTTTCCAAAAGGCAGAGAAAAGAACCTAGTGACATGGTTGGTGCTCTCCTCGTCCACAGTGTTTGATAAGAAGTCAGGTGTAGGGATACCCCGACGACTACACCACACGGTGTTGGCACGCTCGCACATTCAAAAGAGACTATTTGCTAGCCAAACTAATTTTGGAGCCAAACAGTAGTTTAAAAGATTATTTCTATTTGATGTCTACAACATACAGAACACAATTAGAATATTATTACAACTACGAAACATATTTTCTTGTTTCGGCAAAAATTAAGAAACATTTTGCTCACCTTGACTTGAAAGATGATAGGGGGATTTCATGGAATGATGAAACCCGACCAATATCCAAAGTTGATCCTGTTCCCGTTGAACTTGAAGCAATGTCCCATGGCTCTACTGATTCAGTTCTGACAAATTCAACCTCTTCATAGTTTTGTTCCCCATTAGAAGTCTTTTCTGTCATTTGAATCACTTCTAGCTTAGCTGTGACCTCTCTCATTGTAGGGCGCTTCCTTCCATTCAAATTTAGACATCTTCTTGCAAGGTTTGCCACTATTATGATATCTTCTTTCAATCCTTCCTTCAAAACTTGAGAGTCAACAATTTCAAATAGACGATCTTTGTGCATGGAAATAATGAAATATGTGGCAAGACTTCTGCCTTCATCCTCTGACCTTAGAAAAGAAATTGGTTTTTGTCCTGTTAAGAGCTCAACAAGGACAACCCCAAAGCTATACACATCACTTTTCTCCGTAAATTGGCTTGACTGAAAGTATTCAGGGTCCAAGTAACCGAATGTACCATGTACAAGTGATGTGGTCAGGTGAGTTTGGTCAATAGCAATTGATCTCGAAGTTCCAAAGTCAGCAACTTTTGCTCTATATTTATCATCTAAGAGTATGTTTGTAGACTTGATATCTCTATGATAAATTGGAAAGGAAGCTGTATAGTGTAAGTACGAGAGAGCTCCTGCAATTTCTGTGGCAATTCGTAAGCGCATTTTCCATGTGAGTGAAAAGTCTTCAACCTGCTCTGTAATATACTTAGAAAGGGTTCCATTTGGTATAAATTCATAAACCAAAAGAGGAACTTCTGTCTCTAAACAACAACCCAATAGTTGAACCACATTTCTATGGTTAATTTGGGAAAGAATGACAACCTCATTGATGAAATCTGAAAGTTGGCTTTCATCAACTATTTTAGACTTCTTCACAGCAACAATTCTCCCGTCCTCCAACATGCCTTTGTACACAGTACCTTGACCTCCTTGGCCAAGAATTCTATCCACATTAAAATTATCGGTAGACTTCTCTAACTCTTGTGATTTGAACAATTTAATTTTCTCTACATTAACTTCACCTGAGGATAATTGTTGTTCTAATAATAAACCACCATTTCGCTTGAAGAACATCTTTTTTTGTTTTATCTCATTCTTTTTCTTCAGGAGCTTGTATCCAAACCATACACCAATAAGCAACAATAAAAGTCCAAGGCTCGAGCTCAAACCTGCATAACTCAGCCACCAAAACGTGCAAAGTCAGATTCAAAAACATATTTTTGGATTGAAACTCCAGAAATATATTATATTGACGAGACAGTTGAGTCTTTGCCACAAAACAAATTTAAAAGGACATTTCAAAGAGAGAGAGAGGAAAAAAAAAGGTAAAATTTTTCTGTGGTACCTGACGTATTGCTACTCAAACAATTTGGTAACTAGTTAATGAGAGCAAACCATTTGGTACTTGGATTTATTCTTCGTTACACAATTTGGTAGTTCACATCCATTTTTTCCTTTACAAGTAAGGGCATGATTGTCATTTCAACCTTATATTCAAAAGAAGAAGAAAAACTAAAGGGAGTTGAAATTTACACTCCTATTTTTACATTTTGCACTCCCCTTGCTCCCTTTTACCAAATCACCCCTCTACTTATCCTCTCTCTTCCACGAACTTGAACGAAATCTAAAACTCTCTCTCTCTGATCCAAATCTCAGACCTATCGTTGTTCTTGCTGATTGAAGCAGCGGAGCCAAACCAGATAGCTGCCTGTATCGGCGGCGAGGAGAAGCCTTAGGGGTGGAGTGCAGAGGCGAAGGTCGACGAAGTACTAGCCGGAGCCAGTGGAGGTGTCAGAGACAACATGGGAGGTGGCGTCAGTTGTGGAGGAGAGAGAGGCGTTGGGTGTCAAAAGAGAGAGCTTGGGAGGGTGTAGCAAAGAGGTCTCAATTATATAAGCCCGGTTGGTGTTCAATTATGTGCTATCCATCTGGGTTTCAATCTAATATGTAAAATATAATCTCTAATTTCAATTGTAATATAAAAAAATTATTGAATCAGTATATTGGTTTATATAATCTTATTTGACCGCTTCAGGTTCACCAAAGATAATACAAGAAGGGGACAGAGAGAGAGGATCAAAACGTACACAGAGAGGGAGAGATTGTGAGAGCATATCAGTTTCCTTTTGATAGAGAGATTAAGGGTAATTTGGGAATGCAAATAAGAGTAAGAGATAAAATATAATAAAAAAAATCAAAAGGGAGTGTAGAATGTAAAAAGAGGAGTGAAATTTCACTCCCCAAGCTAAATTTTAAAAAATTTCGGGCAATCGACCGGCTATTATAACTCTTTCGAGTATTTATCATTTGTTGGATAGTATAGACTATTAATATAAACATTATTTAATATTAGTTCATATTTAACAAGAATTAATTTTTTTATAGAAGTTAATTTTTATTTAATATATGAAAAACATTTTTATTCAATAAAATGAGTTCAAAATCAAGAAAACATTTTTCAGGACCATAAAACCAAAGGACTTGGTGCGAAAATCTTGAATGAGACTTTACAAAATATTTTTTCATTAATATAACAAACAATTTTGTTTCATTATTTATGCATATTCTCTCTTCTAAAATTCGGAGCGCGGTAGTTGGTGGTACCCTTTGTGCCTTTGTGGTGGCAGGAAGGCAGGGGGTGTTGGGCTGAGCTTTTGGACCCGGTCCAATTCAACCCTAGGGCCAGCTCATTTGTCTGGCTCAATTGAAATAGCAAGGGAGGGGGGGTTAGGCTATGGGCTTTTGGGCCTACTGTTTAATTTCCTTTTCTTGCTATTTAGTTGGGTTGTTTTCTTTAGTAATTTTATGTTATTTTTTTTATAGTTAGTAATTTTTTTCGGCTCTTAATTGACATAATATATATATATATACTAGCCTTCTTCATACATGCTCTGCATGTGTAATAGTTTTTTCTTTTAAAAAAAAATAAATGAATTAAAACAGTTATTGCAGAGAGAAAATAGTGGGAGAGAAAAGTGGGGGTTGTGGGTTAATTTCTTTTTAATTGTATTAACAAAATCTATTTTATAATTGTCATATTTACCCTTGTGATTTAATTTATTCTCAAAGTTTTTTAATATTTCAGGGTTAAATCTGTCAAAATTTTGAGTTTTGGCTAACAAAGCCTCTTCTCTTAATAATAGTATAGATATATTTTGAAAAATGAGAATGACTTACTCATATTAATGAATCAACCGCAATTGTCGAAATAGTACATCCACCAAAACAGACATAAACATAGGCCTATGCCTAAAATGGTCCACATGCTACTTCATGGACAATAAAGCACAAAGTCTAATTAACAAAAGAACCTTCGCCTTCAAATGAACATATAAGATGCTATCAACCTCTCACTCAGCACGCAATTGTGGTGAAAACAATAAATAACACTTCTAAGAAACCTCATAGAAAATCTTCAACTCGGCTAGACTAAACTCATTGGCTTAACTAAACAAGACGGATCACCTTCCCCTAATTAACATAAAATCTGTTGTTTCTCAATTAAGCTTTAAATTATTGAAAATTAATCTTAATTAATAGTTATATGCTTAATAGATACTGATTAGTTTTAAGTTGCACATCATTTGCATCAAGTATAATTAAAAAGACTGGACTACGCTTTCAATTAATCTTATTTTTTTCATTTTGATATGTTTACCATATATGTTGGAGGTGAAGATTCAAAATGGAGGAAATGAAGTGTATGGACAAATGAATTTGCATGACCACCAAAACTACAAACGCAAGACTACTATTTGCATTAACAATTTGTAATATATTTATGAATTATATTCTCTACCTGCGGCAAGGATCAATTTAGCCTTTCTCCGGTCGTCCTCACATCGGTACCAACCATACTCGTTCACACACTTGCTGTGGCCAAAGCATGCGTGAGCATCCTGGCATTCATCAATGTCTGAAATAATAGAGGGGACAAAAAAAAAACAATTACAGATAATTATCAGGATGAGACTATTTAAGAAACTTAACTCACAAACAAAACAATAATAATTTCTACGTTGGTTTACTTATCGACACAGAGAACGCTCCCCTAGGGTTTGCGTTAGCAACTAAGCAATCTTCAATGGACATCCTTACTTGGAATTGTAGGGGATTGAACAATGATCTTGCTGTGCAAGCATTGCAAACCCTGATTCACCAGAAGAGGCCTTCGTTCATCTTCTTGAGTGAGACTAAGATTAACGACTGGGATTATATGAATGGGTTGAGGCTGCAGTTAGGGTTTCTCAATTGTGAGGCTGTTTTCAGCGTTGGGCAATCTGGCGGTATCGCTCTGTTCTGGGAGGAAGGGCTGGATGTGAGATTTAGGTCAAAATCCAAGAATCATATCGATGTTGAGGTCCATGCAGTAGATGGCTCAGGGTTGGTTTGGAGGCTTACTGGCTTTTACGGCCATCCGACCACGTCAGAGAGACACCGATCGTGGTCACTGCTTCAACACCTCAGTGAGGAATCCGCACTACCGTGGGTAGTAGTTGGAGATTTTAACGAGATCCTCCATGGCTATGAGAAGGATGGAGGTGTTGTAAGGCGAGAAGGGCAAATACAATTGTTCCGGAATGCATTGAGCTCGTCTGATTTGTTTGATTTGGGTTTTTTTGGGGCGCCGTTTACCTGGCAAGGTGGTGGTGTGCGATGTCGGTTGGACCGAGCTGTAGCGTCGCCTTCATGGTTAGACGTGTTTGCGGCGGCGCGTGTCGTGCATCTCCCTCCAATACATGGGGACCATGTGCCTCTGTTAATTGGTGTCTTTACATCCTCTCCTGCAGCTAGTGCTAGAAGACGCCGGCAATTCAAATTTGAGAGTTTCTGGGCACTTCATAATGACTGTCAGGAGGTTGTTGCTAGAGGATGGGCTGTGTCCTCTCCTGGTAGACCAATGCTTCAGGCTATGACGAAGATTACCAGTACTCGATTTGAGTTAAATGAATGGCAACGTTCTGTTTTTGGAAATCGTCGCAGAGAGATTGAATTGATACGTGGTAGACTCCAATCTCTGCTTGACTTACCACTCACTCAGGAAAACCAGCAGGAGACCTTTGATTTATCTGCCATGCTTGATGTGCTCCTAGAAGATGAACATGCTTACTGGAAGCAACGTTCTAAGATTGTATGGTTGAATGAAGGTGACCGTAACACCAGGTTTTTCCACCGAAAAGCCTCAAACAGGAGAGCGAAGAATAGGTTACAAAGGCTGTTTGATAGGAATGGTACATGGCAGTCCTCAGAGGAGGGTTTGGAAAGGGTTGTCTTGCACTATTTTTCAGATATGTTTGGTTCTGCTAATATTGATCAGGCTCATATGCATTCCGTGTTTGATTTACTTGAACCTAGAGTGACAGATGAGATGAATATTGAGCTTTGTGCACTGTATGGTGAGCAGGAAATCAAAGTGGCTCTGTTTCAAATGTACCCTACCAAGGCTCCGGGGCCAGATGGGATGCCTCCCCTATTTTTTCAAAAGTACTGGGATACGGTTGGTCCTGAGGTCGTGAGCGCTGTTCAAAACTTTCTACACTCAGGTCAATTGGTGGGAGCTGTTAATTATACTCATGTATGCTTGATTCCCAAAGTGAAAAACCCTACACAGGTCTCTGATTTACGTCCAATTGCACTCTGCAATGTGTTGTACAAAATCTGCTCTAAAGTGATTGCGAACAGATTAAAAAAGTTTCTTTCACAAATCATCTCACCCTTTCAGAGCGCCTTCATTCCTGGACGTTTGATTACCGATAATTCTCTTATTGCTAATGAGGTATCTCACTTCATTCATACGAGTTATGCCCAATCAGAGGGAGTTATGTCTTTGAAACTAGATATGAGTAAAGCCTATGATCAGATGGAATGGGTATTTTTGGAGGCAGTTCTACTGCGATTAGGGTTTGATGGGTCATGGGTTCGTATCATTTTGCAGTGTGTTAGCACAATTCGTTATTCTTTTCTGATCAATGGGAAGCCTTGTGGTTATCTCTCTCCTACTAGAGGTTTACGACAAGGTGACCCTCTCTCCCCATATTTATTCTTCTTTGTGCAGAAGTATTTTCGGCTTTGCTAGAAAAGAAAGCCTCCCAAGGTCTCCTCCAAGGGATTCAGGTTTGTCATGGGGCTCCTACGATTCATCATCTGCTTTTCGCGGACGATAGTCTGCTATTTAGGAAAGCTTCATTTGAGGAGTGTTCACATATCCAATCCGTACTACAGGATTATGAGGCTGCTTCGGGGCAGCAGGTTAATTTTTCCAAGAGCAGAATTGTGTTCAGTAAAGGGGTTCCTTCTGATGTTCAACAAGAGTTGGCCGCGCATCTGGGGGTTGATATTGTTCTTAAGCATGAGAAATATTTGGGTCTGCCTACGTATGTTGGTAAAAATAAGACTGAGACCTTTGCTTATATTAAGGAACAGCTTGGGAAGAAACTTGAAGGATGGCAAGGGAAACTGTTAAGTGGTGCAGGTAAAGATTTATTAATCAGGGTTGTGGCTCAGGCACTTCCCTCTTACTCCATGAGCTGTTTCCTGCTCCCTAAATCTTTCTGTAATTCTTTACATCAAATGTGTGCTAAGTTTTGGTGGGGTTGTAAAGCTGATAACCGTAAGATACACTGGATGTCTTGGGAGAGACTTTGCCGTCCCAAAGAGGAGGGTGGAATGGGTTTCCGGGATCTATATGCTCATAATATCGCTCTTTTAGCAAAACAAGGTTGGAGGTTAATTCGTAATCCCTCATCCTTGTTAGGTAGGTTATTCCAGGCGAGATATTTCCCTCAAGGTAATTTTTGGGATGCTTCCTTAACTTCTTCACCCTCTGTTTGTTGGAGGGGCATTTTGGAGGCTCAGTCTCTGCTTAAGAGAGGGTTGAGGTGGCAGATTGGTGGGGGTACTGCTGTCCGTATTTGGGAGGATCCTTGGATTCCTAGACCGGTGAATTTTCGACCTCTTATTCGTGGTAATTCCTCTCTTACTTAGGTACGAGAACTGATTAATGATGATTTAACTTGGAACTCTTCAATTGTTGAAGCTACATTTTCTACAAAAAGTGCTTATCGGCTAGCTCTAACACTGCTCCACCCTACAGCACCAGGTTCTTCTAATTCTAGTTTGGGTTGTCAGTTGTGGAAGCAAATTTGGTTTGCTAAAGTGCCAGGTAAGATAAAAATTCATACCTGGCGTGTTTGTTCTTCTATATTACCTACCATCTCTACTCTGTAGTCTAGGCATGTGTTCATTGATGACTAACGACGAAACAATAGAACATATTAGTAGAGATTGTTGGTTTGTGCGTGATTTATTCAAATTGTTTCCGGAGTTTGATCGAATTTTTCGGGAGGTTTTGCCCTCAATGTCCATTACTTCGTGGCTCCAATTTTGTTTGGAGATTCTTTCTCAGGACGAATTTGCTCTTCTATTGGTTCTTCTGTGGTCCATATGGAAGGAAAGGAATCAAAGACTATGGTCTAGGAAGTTCAAAACTTTGCATCAGGTTTACTTCCAGGTGCGCAACTTTTGTTCAGTTATTGAGGTCATCTACTTCCAGACGTAGTAGAGGTGTTGTTCGACCAAGGAGGTCGTGGCTTCCTCCTCCTAGTGGTTGGCTGAAGGCCAACATTGATGGTGCCTTTAATCAGGATTCTCATTGTGGAGGTATTGGAGTTCTAATCAGAGATTCTACGGGTTCAATTGTTGGTGGATTTTGTAGTAAAATATCTAATGTGCTATCCCTAGATATTGTGGAGGCTATGGCTGGTAGGGAGGCTTGTGAGTTGGCTGCAGAGTTTCAGTTGGCTCCTATTGTCTTTGAATCAGATTGCTTGAAATTGGTTGAAGCATCTAAGTGTGATGAGGAGGATGGGTCTGGTTTTGGTAGATTTTTTTTTTTACCTACCCCGGACATTCCCGGACATGGCTATTGTCAATTACTTTATTCTGGTAATAAGTAATGCACACAAATGCTCAGAAGTACGAAAATCCTAGAAATTTTAATTCCTTTCTAATTTCCATTCAAATCAAGGATATTCCAATTCACAAAAGCCTGGACTACTAGACAAAATTAGACTAGTTCAAAAAAAAAAAAAAAAAAAAAAAAAAAAGTATTTTTAAAAAAAAAAAAAAAAAAAAAAAAAAAAAAAAAAAAAAAAATCATGTTTTCCACAAACACTTAATTTTAGTGGCGCAATTTTATTTTATGTTATCAAAAAGAAAAATACAACTTTTTTTTAGAATGAAAATATATCAATCATTAAACCTATATAATTAATTACTAATTTGATATCTCGGTTACTTTGAAAAATGTTGGATTCATCATTTTCTTCAACTCAAGCATCTATTCCACTTTGATATTGATAACGATCTAACTTGCTTGTAAAAAAAAAAAAAATTATTTTTCAACTTTAAAAATACAATACCAAATTTCAAATATGCAGACACATGCCAAACAAAAAATAAAACAGGACCACAGTTATAGTTTTGTTATAACACAAGGACTGAAAAATGCATTTGATTTGATCACTAAAAAAAAAAAAACTGTAAAATTTTCAATTACCATCACAAGAATATTCCCCGAGATAAGATTTCCTTCAAAGCCACTGTGGCAGGAACAATAAATTTCCGACCAATTGCTTGCGGCAGAAGTGTAAATATAGCAAGACAGGTCCCAAACCATTGAGAAATTCATGTAGTAATCATACACATTATGTCGATACTGATCATAATCAACAATGAACTTGTTAAATAATTCAAATGGCCGAGTGCTGTTGTTTATGCGCCAGTCTAGTGCCACAGCCCACAGGAACCTTGCGCATACTCTTCACGGCAGCTGTAAAGCCAGAAATTGTTGATGATGAAGTAGTGTCCTCAAACCAATCTTTGTCAACCAGGAAGGCAAAATTATTGCAATTTTTAGTTTTCTCAGATAAGGTAGCATCAATAACAGTGAGGTTTGGAGGAATTCTAGACTGACAACAGTTATTACCGATATCGCAACTCGGGTATTCATAAGTTTGATCACACACTGACATGCATCCGCCAACAACAGAGTTATTTGCGGAACTCAACGAGACAAAGGAATTGCAACTGACTGCAGTGAATATGTTGAAGCCCTGAGAGTAGACGAAAGGGCTGTCGCTTAAATCCGCCGCTTGGCTACTATTATTTCCCTCGCAGAAGAATGTGACAGGGCTGGACACCTGAAGCCATCCTTCGGTAGATATACTCAGCACCTCCAATTTGGTACGCCTCAAGAAAGGCTTCCCCTCGTTGCAGTCGATCTGAAACCATTTGTCATGGTAACAACTTGCATTAGGTCCAATCCCGAAAGGGTACGAGATATGGTAACACTTCCACAATTCGTTGGGCAATCACCTATTGCCATCTGCGGTGCAGCAGTACTTGCCCGGCATATGGATAACAGCAAAATGAAGATCATTTGGTGAACTAGCATTTGCATCATCATTAATTCTTCTGATCTAAGAAGTACTACTGTATATAGAACAAGTAAGATCGATAGAATAAGCTGTAAAGCATATTGACGATCATTAGCAAACTTTATAAAGAAAAAATTAAGAGAATTTTCAATTAAACAATACGTACAATTCAATTAAATTCAATTGAGATATTTCGTATCACCTTCGTGCTTTAATCAATGGAAGAAAAGGGAAGAAGATTCTGATTCCAAGTTGCCGTAATTGACTAAGCTATGAGCATATGTGGTCGAGATAGATTTTTCTCTCATGAGAAATTTCAAACAACAAATGGTGTTGTCTGCTTGTTCACTTCATGAGTTGATGGTATATATAGCAAAGATGTTGAGAGTATGGATCTCAAATGGGGAAATGAGGACTCCACGTGTGAATGTCTCGCACGTGTACAACATTAAGTGACTTGGAGCCCTGTGTGGCCACGAGGCCTTCACACGTTAGAGTAATCCGATCTGATATCATAATAGAGTAATCTGGGTTTCAAATCTAAAACCAATTGACAATTGATGAAGTGGCCCGAATTTTTATAAACTCATATGCAATTTTTTCACATCATGTCTATAAATATTTTTTCACCGATGGCATGACGACCGCGAAACATGCTTATTTTTTCACATCATGTCTATAAATATTCCATCGATAGATGTGCATGGACATAAGATAAAAATTTCAATTTTAATTGCAAAAATGTTGACCTATATCAATTTTCCTCCTAAAGTCGTATAACTTGTATATTGCATTTAAATTGTTGAGGTTCATTCTAAAGCAACCATGAAGTGGAAAATGAATTTAGAGAAATCAACCGCTCGATTGAGAGATTATAATGTTTTATGGTGTGTGGTAAAAAATTTAGTCAATTTCACCATATTTTTGAATCTGATCGAATTGGTCAACCGTCGTTACTTGTATGTTTTCTTGGTTGACCGATGGCATGACGACCGCGAAACGTGCTTATTTTTTCACATCACATCTGTAAATATTTCATCGATGGATGTGCGTGGACATAAGATAAAAATTTCAATTTTAATTACAAAGATGTTGGCCTATATTAATTTGTCTCCTAAAGTTGTCTGACTTGTATATTACATTTAAATTGTTGAGGTTCATTCTAAAGCAACCATGAAGTGGAAAATGAATTTAGAGAAATCAACCGCTCGATTGAGAGATTATAATGTTTTATGGTGATTGTAAAAAATTCAGCTAATTTGATTCTCGTTTCGAATTCGCTCAACTAGGTCAAATTTAGTTACTCTTATAAACCTATATCTATATATCATACACTCCAAAGAGCAACCCCTATCAATTCAAAGAAAATGGAAAAATGGACCGTTGGATGAGATTATTACAATAAATTATGAGTGCGGTAAAAAATTTAGCCAATTTCACCATATTTTCGAATCCGATCGAGTTGGTCAACCGTTGTCACTTGTATGTTTTCTTGGTTGACCGATGACATAACGACCGCGAAACTGGTCAACCGTCGTCACTTGTATGTTTTCTTGGTTGACCGATGGCATGACGACCGTGAAACGTGCTTATTTTTTCACATCAGGTTTGTAAAGATTCCATCGATGGATGTGCGTGGACATGAGATAAAAAATATTAAAAAAATTTAATTACAAACACATTGGCCTATACCAATTTTCCTCCTAAAATTGTATGACTTATACATTACATTTAAATTGTTGAGGTTCATTATAAAGCAACCATGAAGTGGAAAATGAATTCGGAGAAACCAACCACTCGATGAAGAGATTGTAATGTTTTATGGTGGTTGTAGAAAATCCAGCCAATTTAGTTCTCGTTTCGAATTCGATCAACTAGGTCAAATTTAGTTACTCTTATAAACATATATCTATATATCATACACTCCAAAGAGCAACCCCTATCAATTCAAAGAAAATGGAAAAATGGACCATTGGATGAGATTATTACAATAAATTATGAGTGTGGTAAAAAATTTAGCCAATTTCACCATATTTTCGAATCCGATCAAATTGGTCAACCGTTGTCACTTGTATGTTTTCTTGGTTGACCGATGACATAACGACCGCGAAACGTGCTTATTTTTTCACATCACGTTTGTATATATTCCATCGATGGATGTGCGTGGACATAAGATAAAAAAAATTAATTTTAATTACAAAATAAGAACTTCCACACACACACACACACACACACACACACATATATATATATATATATATATATATATATATCTCTTTCTCTCTCTCTCTCTCTCTCTATATATATATATATATGGGAAAATTTCGCAAACAATACACAAAGTAAACTAATAATTCTTATACACAAAGTTTCAAACCAAACATTTCAGTACACGAAATCTGAAACTCGACCCACTACAATACACGACGTCAATTTTTGACACCAAAATGTCTATTATGCCATCAGTTCTTTTTTTTTAATAATTTTTTTTTTCTGTTATTTTTTTTTTCTCCTTCGTTTTTATCTCTTTCTTCTTCCTTCTTTCGGGCTCACTCCCTCACTCGATCTTTCGCCGTCAGGGACGGCTCTGTTCCTGGCAAGGCCTTCGGCTCCAGGACCTCAATCTGGCTGAGCGGGGCCCACGAGCTTCAGTTCAACAACTGCGAGAGAGCCAAAGAGGCCCAAATCCACGAGATCGAGACCTTGATCTGCATCCCAACTTCCGACAGTGTTCTTGAAATGGGTTCCTCCGATTTGATCAGAGAGAGCTAGGGGTTGATCCAGCAAGCCAAGTCGTTGTTCTGATCGGATCAGCCCGACCCGGAAACAAGACTGCTCGAGTTCATCAACCGAAACTTTTCCATTTTTCACATCGGCATCATTGCCGGCGTGCTGGAAGAGGATCACAACTCGTACAATGACGACAAGAAACATGCTTTTGGTTCTAGCAAGAAGAAGAACGGAGCTCCGAACCCAAACCCGGACTTCGCAGATTCCGACTGCCAGATGAAAAGAGCGCCGAAGAAACTGGGCCAGAAACCCGGGCTGGGCCGAGACAGGCCGCTCAACCACGTGGAGGCGGAGCGGCAGCGGTGGGAGAAGCTCACCTCGCAAGGGCGGCGTTGGAAGCGAGGGAGTGAGCCTGGAAGAAGGAAAAAGAAAGAGATAAAAATGAAGGAAAAAAACAAAATAACAGAAAAAAAAATTATTAAAAAAAAAAAATTCAGGGCATAATGGACATTTTGGTGTCAAAAATTGACGTCGTGTATTGATAGTGGGTCGAGTTTCAGATTTCGTGTACTGAAATGTTTGGTTTGAAACTTTGTGTATGAGAATTATTAGTGGCCTTTACTTGGACCCTGCCCGACCCGTAAAAGCCAGTAAAATATTATATATATATATATATATATCCCTATATATATATATATATATATATATATTTGTGTGTGTGTTTATAAATACACACACACACACACACACACATATATATATATAAACACACACACACAGACATATATATATTTGTGTGTGTGTGTATATAAACACACACACACAAATATAAATCTATATGATATAAACACACACAAATATAAATCTATATGTGTGTGTGTGTGTATTTATAAACACACACACAAATATCTACACACACACACACACACACACATATATATATATATATATATATAATATTTTACTGGCTTTTACGGGTCGGGCAGGGTTTTTGAGGACTTTTTAACTGGCTGGGTCGGGCTTTTAGCCCATGGAGTTAGCCCTCATTTCGCTTCCTTAAAAAAAAATTACAAAGAACTATCCCTAATACAATCTATTCCGAAATTGTCCAACAAAAAACCATTACAAGCATATATAGGTAGACAATTCCTCCAAACTCTAGCAGTAGGATGATGTCTTGTCATTTAAAAGAATATTTCTATTTGATGTCTACAACATACAAAACACAATCAGAATATTACTGCAACAAAAAAACATATTTTCTTGTTTTGGCAAAAACTAAGAAACATTTTCTCATCTTGACTTGAAAGATAATAGTGGGATTTCATGGAATGATGAAACCCGACAAACATCCAAAGCTGATCCTGTTCCTGTTGAACTCGAAGGAATATCCCATGGCTCAACTAATTCAGTTCTAACAAATTCAACCTCTTCATAGTTTTGTTCACCATTAGAAGTCTTTTCTGTCATTTGAATCCCTTCTAGCTCTGATGTGACTTCTCTCATTGTAGGGCGCTTCCTTCCGTTCAAATTCAAACATCTTCTTGCAAGGTTTGCCACTATTACAATATCTGCTTTCGATCCTTCCTTCAAAACTTGAGCATCAACAATTTCAAATAGACGATCTTTGTGCATGGAAAGAATGAAATATGTGGCAAGACTTCTGCCTTCATCCTCAGACCTTAGAAAAGAAATTGGTTTTTGTCCTGTTAAGAGCTCAACAAGAACTACCCCGAAGCTATACACATCACTTTTCTCCGTAAATTGGCTTGACTGAAAGTATTCAGGGTCCAAGTAACCGAATGTGCCATGTACAAGTGATGTGGTCAGGTGAGTTTGGTCAATAGCAATTGATCTCGAAGTTCCAAAGTCAGCAATTTTTGCTCTGTATTTATCATCTAAGAGTATGTTTGTAGACTTGATATCTCTATGATAAATTGGAAAGGAAGCTGCATAGTGTAAGTACGAGAGAGCCCCTGCAATTTCTGTGGCAATTCGTAAGCGCATTTTCCATGTTAGTGTGAAGTCTTCAACTTGCTCTGTGATATACTTGGAAAGGGTTCCATTTGGTATAAATTCATAAACCAAAAGAGGAACTTCTGTCTCTAAACAACAACCCAATAGTTGAACCACATTTCTATGGTTAATTTGGGAAAGAATAACAACCTCATTGATGAATTCTGAAAGTTGGCTTTCATCAACTATTTTAGACTTCTTCACAGCAACAATTTTCCCGTCCTCCAACATGCCTTTGTATACAGTACCTTGACCTCCTTGACCAAGAATTCTATCCACATTAAAATTATCAGTAGACTTCTCTAACTCTTGTGATTTGAACAATTTGATTTTCTCAACATTAACTTCACCTGACGATAATTGCTGTTCTAATAATAAACCACCATTTCGCTTGAAGAACATCTTTTTTCGTTTTATCTCTTTTTTTTTCTTCAGGAATTTGTATCCAAGCCACACACCAATAAGCAACAATAAGAGTCCAAGGCTCGAGCTCAAACCTGCATATTGCATAACTCAGTCACCAAAACGTGCAAAGTCAGATTCAAAGATATATTTTTAGATTGAAACTCCAAAAATAATTACTGGTCACACCCTATACTTTGGGTGCGTCGACAGTTCAGTCCCTAACATCCTAATTTTAACAAAGAACTCCTCATACATTCAAATCTTACACAATTGGATCCAAAATGACTATTTTACCCCTCCCTTCCTTTTTTATTTTATTTTTTTAATCTCTCTGTCTCTTTTAATTCTATTTTCTGCTTCTCTCTCTCACTCTCTCACAATGTGAACCAACGCCCTAACTCGACTGGCGCTCCACCGTCAGGCGGCCTCAAGCCGATGCACGGGTTTCATTCTCTTCGTCTCGCCATCGCCGATAGTTCAGTGGCCTTGGATAATCCATGCATCGAACGAGGGAGAAGAATCGACAATCCAAAGCTTGAAATTG
>BDJD01000233.1:256179-272712 GCA_002564525.1 Rosa multiflora
CCTTTGAATTAGAAGCTGCTAGTTTTCTTATCTGGGTTGCTTCATATCTCTCTCTCATTGTGGGTTGAAAAAAATATACAACCCTCTCATCACCATCCCGTTAAACAACAACAACAAGACCCATTGCCCTCATCCCTTATAGACTTTCCTCTATAATTCAGGTCTTCGATTTCCATGATTCCATCGAAGGCCGATTAACAACAGAAACAATGAGAACTATAGCACTTAGGTACAATTACACGAACCCAAAATTTCCAATTCATTGGATTCATGAATCCCTATTCTTCTGGGCTTGATTCTTCACCTAGAATTCAGCCCAGACCTCCGATGAAGTGATCTGAGCCCTCACTCTCTTCTTCTCCGCTCCAATCTCCACAGCTCTTCTTCTATCTCTCCAGTAAATCGAAACCCAGCCAAGAATCAAACTCATTCTATTTTTTCTTTTTACCTCTGCCTTCTACTTCTGCTAAATCATTATCAACACCTTAGCAATCCCAAGCCTCACAACCTTACTGCAAAACACATCAATCCCACCTGATTCACAAAAACACAGAAACCAAAACCGAAAACAAACAGAATTAGGGTCTGACATATTGGAGAGCTTGTTGGGTGCTCTACCTGTGATCTTGGCGACACGAAGGAGGGCTTGAATTGAGGCCGGACTGGACTCACTGAGAGCCTGGGCACAGTGAAGATCGGCCCTCGAGGCAGCTGAAGGGGTTGTGGATGTTGAAGTGAGGGGCTGTAATCGGAGGTGGTGAAAGGCGGTGTAGAGGCGTGGTGATCGGTGACAACAAAAAGAAGAAGGAAAAGAGATCCCAGAGTTACAGAGCCATTGAGAGAGAGAGAGAGAGAGAGAGAGAGAGAGGGGGGTGAGTCAGAGAGAGTGAGAGGAGAGAGGAAACCATTGAAAAATGATGAAAAACCTATTCTGCCCTTCATTATGTGCGTAATGGCACAACGTCTGACGGAGTCATTAACGTCGTGTATGTATATTGGGTTGACTTCATATTTGATGTACCAAAATTTATGTTTTGGAAATTGCTGTACTGAAATTCGTAGTGGGCCTTACTTCAGGTACTAGTCATAAATTTTTCCCATAAAGGTAATTTGTCTGCACTCATTTCTTCATTATTAATTGAGATAACTGTGGTGCTGCGCTGACTTTGCTTATTATTTTTTTGTTTACTGACAGGGCTTGCTGCACCACTGAGTTGCTGCTGGGACCTTGAATTGAGATGAGCCGTTGGTAGTGGCAGAGACAAGTTTGTGGTATCAATTCATTGCCTTTCTCTGTTGATTAGCCATCCCTTCACTATTATCATTTTTTATACATGCCATGACTAGCTTTTCCCAATTATACATGGTTCCATGTCCCAAAACTTGATTAGTTAATTCCATGATTCTCCTTCTCACATTAATTAGATGCATGTGCAACCCATAACATTATTATTATTATTTTTTCATGATTCATTCACATTAATCATTCTTGTTGACATGTCCCTTTCACCTTCTTCTTCTTCTGATGACGTCCAAGCATGGCTCACTCTTCCCCTTTTTTTTTTAATTTCTCTCACATGCCCCCTCTTTCTTTTACGATGATGCTACAGCGACCTTTTTTTCTTTCGAACCATACATGCAGATATATATATATACGAAAATTCTGCTATCCACCTAGGTGGTCCTCACCTGGTGACGTGGCAGAACGACAGCCACTCATTTTATTTCGGTTTTTGAACCTATCATGTAGGAGCAGTCGTGGTCGAAGTTGGAAAATCCGACTGGAAACCGCCATGCACAGCGGAAACTTTCCAGCCTCAAGCCGCCGTCACAGCATCGAGCAAACTCAGGCAACCCCTCCATCCTTCTGTCCTCCCCAACACACCAGCAGGCATCGCCCACACCCCCAGCCACCCCTCTCCACCCGACGGTTCCACGCAACACAGACCAGATCGAATCCCTCCGATCCGATCTGAGCCAATCAGATCCCGTCTTCGCTCCACTAGGTGTCGCCGCCTCTTGCTGTCCGCCTTCCGGTCGTGGGAAGATCGACCCCAGCCCCACCCACAAGCCGCCAAGCCAGCTAGCACGACCACCTCGCGTTTTGGGCAACGAAACCACCACGCAGCCTGAGCCTCCTCTCCGACTGGGTTTTTTGATTTGCCACTGTTCTGTCAGCACTTGTATGCCACGCGCCGCTGTTAACAGACAGCAGGTGACCCCCACCTAGGTGGATAGCAGAAGCTCCGATATATATGGCCAGAATCATAATTCCATGATTCATGATTCGTCCTTTCTTTCTAATCATCATGCCATGACGTCAATGCATTGTATATCATTCAGATCAACTTTAGATATTTTTTTTTGTTTTTTGTTTTTGTTCTTTGTTCAGATTTGATGTGACAATTGGAGAACCCCTGCTCTGCTTTCTTTATTTACTGCCTGTTGCTGTTAATTACTTCCCTTGGTTCCGCAAATCTTTAAGTTGAGGTATGGCTTTCTGTCGTCTTTTTTACTATTGTAATAAAGCTTTGTTCAACCATCCATCTTCTGACAGTGGATATGCATGCATGTGTAGACCTAATCAAGCATGATCTATTAGTTTCATGGCTCGTCCTTTGATCATTCCTTTTTGCATATGTCATGACGTAATTGCTTTTTTTTTTTTCTTTTTTTTTTTCAGATGTTGCACAGTTCTGAGAATATATATATATTTTTCCCCTCTCTTTTTCATGACGTCACCCCCATTCTTTTTTAATGTCACACAATTTCATATGTATGTCAATATATATATTGCTTTTTTTTTTTGCAGGATTTTGGCGACAATTGAAGAACGCAGACGACCTAAATGCTTGGACTTTTCCACTTTTTATTGTGGGAAAATCCTCTCAAACCAGTTAGGCTTTGCGTGTTTGTCGACGTCAAAGAGAAGAACGCGGACGACCTAAATGCTTGGATTCCTCCACCTTTACTTGTGGTAGGGTCCACTAAAAGCGGTTAGGCTTCACGTATTTGGTGGCGCTCGGAGAGAAGAACGCGGACGTCCTAAACGCTTGGATTCCTCCACTTTGTGCGTGGTAGGGTCTACTAAAAGCGGTTAGGCTTTGCGTATATCGTCAGGCACTCGCGATCGCGCTTCCCGTCCTTTTGAGGCCATGGCTTTCTTCAAGTCCTTCAAGAAAGGGACAATCACCATCCTCGAGGATTCGGAGGACACTCAAAGTGATGGCACTACTCTGCAGGTGTATCCATCATTGACTGGGCCTCAAGCAATCAATATCCCTCCTTATGATCCTTCAGCTCACATCCTCCAGTGGACTCATGTGGCACCTCGCCAGCTACCGAAGGAAGAATGTGAACGTCCTAAATGCTTGGATTCCTCCATCTTTTGGGCATGAGAGAATCCGCTTCAAGCAGTTAGGCTTTGCATATTTATCAACTACCGAAGGAAGAATGTGAATGTCCTAAATGCTTGGATTCCTCCATCTTTTGGACATAGGAGAATCCGCTTCAAACAGTTAGGCTTTGCGTATTCGTCGATAACCAAAGAAGGCGCGAACTTCCAAAGATTATGCGGAGTCATGCTCTCGGTAGATATTTAATATTTGAGTTCTTCACGTGCATCTCTTCTTTGAGTTGGTGGACAGCTCCAAATGCTTGAGTCATTGAATCCAATTTGACACATCTATGAGCAGACCCATCTTCTTGCTTTGGTATGACTGGACTCGAAGTAATTTTCCGAGCTGCCTACGTACTCCTTCCAAAGAAAGAGATCAAGTCATCACGTAGTTCAAGGATTTATGGATGAAGTGAATTTTTTTTTTGTTGGTCTTTTTTTTTGCTTGAGCCGCCCTTTCGGGTTTTCAACTCAACGGACTTTTTTTGTATGTGCCATGTGCAGTTTAAGCTCGTGCTGGCTAGGAGCGCCTTTTTTGCGCCACGTGCAGTTTAGGCTCTTGCTGGCTAGAAGCGCCTTTTTTGTGCCACGTGCAGTTTAGGCTCTTGCTGGCTAGGAGCGTCTTTTTTGCGCCACGTGCAGTTTAGGCTCTTGCTGGCTAGGAGCGTCTTTTTTGCGCCACGTGCAGTTTAGGCTCGTGCTGGCTAGGAGCGTCTTTTTTGCGCCATGTGCCATGTGCAGTTTAAGCTCGTGCTGGCTAGGAGCGTTGCAATTCTTCTATGCTCTAAGGCAATTTGGGCAAGTAGCATGCCCCCAGCAAAGGCGATGACGACTCTGCTTCAAGTTGATCAAAGATGATAGCAACATGATTTGATTGAGCCACGTCATCTTTAATGTCTAAACATATTTTTCCTTGTTGTGCAAGCTTCATGATGAGGTCTTTCAACACAAAGCACTTCTCCGTCGGGTTACCGATGACACGGTGGTATTTGCAATACTTTGGTTCATTGATGCGATGCATCTCTTCCGGACGTTTGCAGTCTGGCAGTTTAATTACTTTCTTTTGAAGCAAATCTTCCAACATGTCAGCAACATCAAAATCTGGAAAAGGGTAACTTTTAGCTTCTAACTCTTTAAGAGTGCGCCGCCTTGTTTGATCATGAGTCGGCTCCAACTTGTTTTGGTTATTTGACTTGACTCGTGCTGTGATCTTGACAGGAGTTGTGATCGCCAAAGACTCCATGACATGCTTCTGATTATGTGATTCAACGATTTCATCTTTTCTTCGACTATGACTAGCGATGCTAAATTCCATGTCATGAGCTCGAGTGGAAAGTTCTTCAAAGGTGCGAGGCTTTATCCCTTGAAGGATGTACAGTAAGTCCCAATGCATGCCTTGAATGCACATTTCTACGTCATTGTCGAGATGAGATGCAAACTTTGAACAATGAGCGAGGATCTTCTTATAGGAACACATCTACTATTTCGACGCAAGGAAGACCTAAATGAAATTCAAAGAAGGATACCCAAAGAGGAATTTAAAGATGTGGAGTCCAGAGAAGAAATTTGAGCTTTGGAAATTTTCTCTTGGGATGAATTCCCAAGGAGAAAATTTGGGGGCATTGTGCGAGTAGTTAACTTTTGCTGAGTCCATAATTAAGGTGATTAACTACTCAATTAGTATGGAGATAAATTCCAGTCATGAATGCGGCGATTATTACTGAATTAACCACGATAATAACCATGCGCAATGATTGCGGCTATGAATTCGGAAAGAATGACCGTCGTAAATAAGTCATGATTAATAGTCGTTAATGCAGCAATGATTATCATCATAAATAAGTAAGTTAATGTGACCATAAAAGCGGGAATAAAGGCTGCTTGTCCCCCTAGTAAGTCTTTGCCTATATAAAGGCCGCCTGATGTCAAGGTAAAGCATCTCATTCCGACTCTTCCTACTCCACTACTAAGAAACTGTAAGACCCCGGAAATTCATTATTAATTTCTTATGGTTTTCGGGAATTAATAAAGTGTTCATTAGAGCTATTTCGTGGTTCAAAAGTGGAACAGAAATTATTTCGAACAATTATTCACTCGAAATGCTTTGTCTCAAGGTTGACTCTTTATACATTAAGATTTTGTGAAAACTTCCTTCATGAAAGTTGTAGAGTGCATTGATACGAGTTCGTACATATGCGGAAGCGGAAAATCAGAGTTCGTATGAAGAAGTTATGGCTTTTGGAAAAATTTTCCATTTTGGTTAAATAGAAAAAAAAAAGAAAATATCAGAAAATAGCAGACTTTCTATTTTTGGAAAGCTTTCTCTCTTTTCCTCCCCAAGCCCGAAACTCTCTCTCTCTCTGGTTTTTCGGCCATTTCTTCCTCCTCCGGCCACCAATTGAAGTGAAACAAGTTGGGATATCTTCGCCTTGACCTTTCGCACCTATTGGTGGTGGCTGTGCAGCCTATCTCGGCCCGTAGGCGCCGCAGCAAGCAAAAACTGAGGGAACCTCCATTTTAGGTCAAAGCCGATTTCTCCCTCCTCCGGCCACCATAGGTCGAACCACTTAACTCTTTAGAACCCCCTGATGATGCAAAACATGCTATCAAAAGGATTTGAACCGATTTGATGTATGGAATGAGAATCGAAACAAAATATGAAATCGGGAAAAATCCAATCTTCAAACTTGCGAGGTTGTTTTTGACCCTTTCCTCTTTGATTTTGAGTTGATGCTAGTTGGGAAAGTTGCTTGTATTGTTGAGAGGAAAATTTGATTATAGGTTTCACCACCCATTCAAGGTGGTTGACTGTGGCGGCCATATCCGGCCACTTTTGGCCACCCCAGGGACAATTTCTATCTCTAATTGTGATCTACTTGTCGATACAAGTGTTTCAATATATAGTTTGTAATTTTTGGAAATCATATGAGCGAGTTATGGTTTTTAGGGTTTTCGGTTTGATCAGTTTTTGATCCATGAGGATTCGGCCATCCGATCGACTTGTAATTTTAATATATTGATCGTATAAGTATTCCAGAGACCTCAGGTGGTGTCAGATGAAGTTTCATCTCGATTGGCGCTACTTTTGGATTTTTGGATTAATTCGGGAGTTTCAAAAATTACAGACAGTTTACAAATTAAACTGAATGACAATTCAATAAGTAAACACACCCACACAACTCACTACACATCGGAAGATTAAAACCAAAGTACCCTACTAAGTCCAAGCTACGATAGCAACAAAACCTCAGCTTCGACGACTGGTACTCAGATATACACAATAACCCCTACACCATGGAATAGTGCACCGGGTTGAAACAACAAACCTAGTAAGCTCATGAAAGCTCGTGTGAGTAAACTCCAAACAACTAACATAACACATGCTTAAACCATCTCATCTTAACAAAATCGATATGCAATTATCACAACAAAAACAACAAGTTCATATTCTACCATATCATGCTCATGTAAGATAACTCAAAACTAAAACTCACTTGTTCTGACTCTCACTCATGCATCTAATTTCACAAGACTTCAACTAAACAATCAAACTCATGTAACGTTTTAAACATTTTAAGAACACACACAATCTACAAAACCATCCTTCATTTGTTTCAACAAAAGTAATTGTCACCTCAGTGACGTTTCAAAACATTTTCAATCTCGACGACACAACCACGAAATCACTTCTTTGCTCTCAACATAAAGCATTTATCACCACAATGACATGATAAAACAATTCTCGACTCACTACGAGTCTCAACCACAACTGCACTCACATCATTAAAGTATATAAAACTAGTAATCCCAGCTTAGAAAATTAGTTCAGGAGATCACTAAAAGCACACAATCGAAAATCATTGTAATCTCTGCATATAGTTTAGTTCAGGAGATTACATTAAAACCAATCAATAAAAATCATAGTAATCCCTGCATATAGTTTAGTTCAGGAGATTATATTAAAACCAATTAATTCAGAAAACGGTAATCCCTGTGTATAATTTAGTTCAGGAGATTATGAAAGAAAATAGCAATTTAATAATAAAAATAAACTAGAAAACAATACACCATCAACCATTGATACACCAATCACTCAACAGCCACAACCCACATCATTTACACACAATCATCACGCAAATCATCTCATATATTACCACACTGGTTATCACAAATTGTTTCCTCAACTCTAACAACCTCAAAACAATAATGAAGTCATTTTCCAATTATTGTTTCCTCAACTCAAAGCCATCATCAAAATCGTACACATTTCAATCAACGCTCAAACCGACAAAAACCTCTTTTCTTTCAAATTCCATTTATTTTCTCTAACATCACATCACACAACAAAAGTGAACAACACGCCTAATTCCACCAAGATATATATTTTTCACATAATTATATATATATATATATATATATATATAGACACACACATAGTCCATCCACTCAGGGATGCTACTAATACAAACTATACACTATGCCAAAAAAATGAATCAGACGACACACTTCCAACAACAGCGAAATTTTTAACTGTCGTCTGATATAATCAGACGACAGCAAGAATTATTCTGTTGTCTAAATTTTCGATTCAGTCGACAGTTATTACATTGCTGTTGTTCAATTATCATTCAGACAATGGTTATATTTTGATGTTGTCCGAGTGAGTTATTTCAGGCAATAGTTATTACATTGACTGTTGTGCAATTACTATTTAGACAATTGTGGTATTTTGATGTTGTCTGACTAATCTAATTCAGACAACAGTTCTTTTTTTGTGCTTTATTATGTTGTGTAACTCTCTTTCAGACAATGGCAACAGACAACAGTTATCTATTGATACTTTACTGTTGTGCAATTTGTATTTAGACAATGGTTGATTTTTGATGTTGTCTGATTGATTTTACTCAGACAACAATTATTTAGTGCTACTTTATTCTGTTGTGCAAGTCTCCTTTAGACAATGGCTTCTGACAATAGTTATTTATTGATGTTTTAATCTGTTGTGCAACTCTAGTTCAGACAATGACTATGAATGTATGTTATCTGAGTTCCACACTTAGCCAAAACTTAATTTTTTTGACTCCCTCTTTTGACTTTGCCCGCCCATTTTTTGGCCAAAATTTAAACTCCTGGCTTTTCACAAAACTCATCGTTTTATTTTGGGAAAGAAAAAATAAATGTTCAGATTGATTCAACCTCTCTCACTTCTCTCGGAGGCCCAGCTCCCCAACTCTCTCTCTATCTCTGTCTATCACTTTGACTCCAGCATCTCCAACCTGATCCGCCCCCCCCGGACCTCAGTTTCTTCTCCAACCAGACCCTCGCCCCTGAACTTAGCTCCTTCTCCGACCTGAGCGGCCTGGAGCTCCTTCTCCGATCTGTCCACGAGGTCATTCTCTGACCTGAGCTCATTCTCCAGGTTCAGCTCTTTCTCTCTCGCTCTTCCCTGAAACCCTAGCGCTTTCCTCCTTCCTCTCTTGCTTTCTTTCCACAGCTACTGTCTCTCCCTCGTTAACGGCCTTCGTCCCCTCATTGGCTCCATCGCCTCTGTCGATGCTTCTCGTCCAATGGCACCATGTCCTTGCTTCGAGATCTGAACCCCAACTGGTCCACCAGTCCTCTATGGAGTCTATCCTTCTCAATTGGTGCGACTTCGAGCACCAAACGCCGGCGACGGAGGAACCGAACACAACCGGCATCAGGTACTCTGGGTTTGCAGATTCAAGGTTCTTCCTGCTCTCTCTCTCCGTCTCTTTCGATTTTTATTTCTTTTCAGAGTCTCTGAAAGATTTTGTTCAAGATCTAAGTATTCATTTGTTTGTGATTGTTAGTGACATTGATATTGTTCTTTGTTTGATTTGAATTGACTGGGTTTACTTAGGTCTATTTGATTTGGAGAAATGGAGGCCACAATGCCCATTTGCAAGACTGTTACTCCAAGTTATATATCTCTCTCTGGTTCATCAATTTATATATACTTAGATTCTATTGTTTGTGTTTGAAAGAAAAATGGTCCAAGTAATAGTATTGTCATGAAATCGTAATTATTGTCAATTTTCATTGCTTCTTTTAACAATTGGTGCAAGGTGATGAGTCTTTGTGTGATTTTTTGTTTTGTTTTGTTTTGGTTGGGAATCTAGGATATTGCTTAGGTACACTTGGTGGTGTGAGATTTTTAGATATGCAAGATGTAAACTTGCGTTAATTTAGGGTTCTTGCACTTCAAATATGGTTCACTACCTTGAGCTTAACAGTTGCAACTTTCACATTTCCCTGAGATATCAAATGCTACTATGGTCAGTTTCGACTTCTGAAATGAATGTACGAGAAACAACAACAGTTTAGGAAGAGTATACTTTTGAGTAGATCTTATGCTCAGTAAAAACATAGTCAAGCAGAAAAGGTTGTTACTTGCTACCTCTAGAGGATCTCTATATACAAGTAAACAACATTGCAGCATGTAAAATTTGATTCCTTCATATGTCAGACGCTATGGTTAGTCAAATTGATGGTCCCTTAATGACTCAAATTGACTTGTTAAATGAATTATTCACTAGTACAAAAAGTTAATCACACAACACTAATCACACAATGGAACACAAATCATCTGTTGTGTGTTGAAGTCAGTTTTATTATACAACGGTGCTGGTTGTATTCTGTTGCGTGAATGCCAACAAAGTGATAACTTTTTTATTGGAACTACATTGCACAACAGAATTAAGCATGGTCCGTCGTCTGAGTCTTAAAAATTTAGCGGCAGATTTCCCTCCACTTCGGAGTTTTGGTTGGATCTTGAAAAGCTGAAATTTGGGCTACTAGGACAACGGGTTCTATTATTGCCGTTGTGTGATTGAAAAACTAAGCACCAAAGTTGAAGGATGCTTGCTTGAATGTCTTCACCGAGATAGGGCTAGTGCAAGCTACAATAATCGTACAACAGATTTAAGATTTTCTGCTGTGTGAACATGCAACTGGCGGTAACATTTTAACCAAAAATGTTGAAGGCGCCATGTTTCCCTCCATGATTTTACATTTTAATTTTTAGTGATGCATTCAGACGACAGTGAGAGATATTTCTGTTGTGTGAATAACTTGAGAAAATTTTTAGCTAGATTTTGATTCCCACATCGTGTCTAAAAGAAAGAAAGAACAAAAAAAACATAGGCCGCTCTCTCCACACTTAGCTCTCTCTCGACTGCACATCGACTGCATATCCCTGCACATCGACACTTAGCTCTCTCTCTCTCTCTCGACACTCATCTGCCAAGTAGGGATCTGGCTTGTTGCTATAGTGCTTTGCTGCTGCCGGTCCCGACTCTCACTCCCCGTTCAGATCCATTTTGGTTCCGCCTTCCAGAGTTCCAGCTCCAGCCACCGAGCCACCGAGCCACCTCCCCTTTCAGTTTGCCTGAGCCACCACCTCTGCCACCGAGTCACCTTCACTTCAAGTCTATATCTCTTATCTCTGCGACTACTTCAAGGCTTCAATCCCTGAATCTTAGGTAAACATCGATTACCCAGTACCCATGCTGATGATGTTTGATAATTGGGAATGGGTTGTCCAGATTTATGAATCATGATGTTTGGTGTTTTGGGTGTATTGCTCCTAATTGCAATATACCCAGTGTGTATTACTCGTAATTTTGACTACCAGGTGCTTCTCCTCTCTTCCTCCGTCGCTCTCTTTTGCTCTTCTTATTCTTATTGTTCATTTTCGAGTTGTTTGGCCTTCTTTCGTGAATCCCCAGAAACCATCTTGCCAAAATTAGCATGAAATAGAAGTTAAAATCAGATCTTGATTTTCTCGGGGGTGGGAATAGTTTACTGCTCTATTACTAATGGCTATAGAAGTTTCCTGGGGGATCAAACCCCAGTTTAGGAGCTCATAAATCTGTTTGGGTTGAGGGTTTTTTTTTTTTATAGAAAATTTGAAATTCTGGGATTCGGGAGTCGCAATTGGTTGTGAATGCTGGATTCGTGTCAAGCTCTTTTGTTGTGTTTTACAACTTGGGGCAAAGAAATTTTGAGCAAAAGTTGAATGCTTTGTTTTAGGTTTGCTCAGAAGATGTGGGAATAATGGAAAAAGGAGGAAAGTTTTCAATTTCTGATTATGGATTCTCTAGGAATGAGGATGAAAGAAATGATTGAAGTGAACTGCACTTTGTTGACTTGCATCTCCTTTTGTTGGCTTCCATCGTATTTTATTAATTTGATAGGACATTGATTTTTGCCAATAGAAAAGCAAAATGTTTTATTCTCATTTGGGATGTGATTATTCTATGATCATCATGTGAAGAGGCCTCCCTGATTTGGGCTTGTTTTTTTTGCTTTTCTAGGTGTTCTATGTTGAAGATACTTGGGCATTTTACTCAGCCTTCAGCCTCTTACTCAGATCCAAATATATATATATATATATAAATATATATATAACAGAGTTAACTTTCAAACCGAGGCCTTTTAACATGTGAGGCCTAAGGCAACAGCCTTGCTCACCTTTTAACCTGAAAATTTCGTTCATAGTCCCTAAGCCTCAACAATATATCTCTTTTATATATTGCATTGTATAGCATTAATTAACCTCTAATAGTAGAATTTATGGTCAACAACTCATATATTTGCTGCATATAGATGGCAACTCATCATAAACATCAGCACTACTCAATTTTCAGGTTTTTTTGTTTCTTTCTTTTTTTGGCTTATAATACCTAAATATTCATATACAAGAACGATGCAGCAGTACTGTTTCATTTATTCAAATTTGGTTTTTCGTGACACAAATTTATCTCATTCCTGCTCAAATTACACGCGTTGACGAATGATTAATTTTTTTTTGGTGCAAATGATGATAATGGGTGTGTTGCTTTGGTGGTGGGAGTACTAGGTAATTGAACTTTCAATCCATCTCTGAAATGGCTGTTGGTTGTATATTGGGAGCTAGCTAGGTGCCTGCTACTTTGAGAACAACAGAACACTGTCCTTTTTGCAGCGTCAACAACACCATCAATTCTCATCTGGGTATTTCTTTTTCTTATTTTTTTTAACTACTCTTGTTTTTTTTACTGTCTCATTATATCTTATACATGAGTCACTGTCTGTCAAAGATTAATGCAATGCATTTCTCAACAACAATAGTGGAGTAGATTGTGTACATCTGCTGACATTTTGGTTACAAATCATATTATTTTTGGTTAATGATAATGGGTGTGTAGCTTTGGTGGTGGGAGTACTAGGTAATTGAACTTTCAATCCATCTCTGAAATGGCTGTTGGTTGTATATTGGGAGCTAGCTAGGTGCCTGCTACTTTGAGAACAACAGAACACTGTCCTGTTTGCAGCGTCAACAACACCATCAATTCTCATCTGGGTATTTTTTTTTGTTATTTTTTTAAATTTGTCTTCCTATTTGGGTGCTATTGCATATTACTGTATGCTGAAGGTATATAGGGTAAAACATAATCTTGGATTGGTAGCTGTTTCAGTCCATTGCACAGCGAGATTCCAATTAAGTTTTTTTTCCTGTTTGGTTTTTCTGTTTGTGCGTAGTATAAATGGATAGAACATGGATGGTTGCGGATTGGTTGCTTGCTTTTGATTATTGATGTTACTTGCAGATAATGATATTTTTGTTGCTTGCTTTTTCAGTACACATATTTCAAAAATTTTTCACTTTGTAATGAGAAAAACTGAATTTAAATTTGTCTTCCTATTTGGGTGCGATTGCATATTACTGTATGCTGAAGGTATATAGGGTAAAACATAATCTTGGATTGGTAGCTGTTTCAGTCCATTGCACACCGAGATTCCCTGTTCCAGTACCTATCAGTTTAAAAGAAACCAACAAATATATATGAGTTCGTGTTGATATATCTGCAATTAAGTTTGTCTTCCTGTTTGGTTTTTCTGTTTGTGCGTAGTATAAATGGATAGAACATGGATGGTTGCGGATAGGAGATCTCGGCAATATAAATTAGGGGTGACACAGTTCTGTAAATTTGCCTTCGAAAATGCTAAAGACCCTAACCATATTTGTTGTCCTTGTACAAAATGTGGAAATGTTGACTACTTTTCCGCTTCTGTAATAAGGGACCATCTATTTGTAAATGGTATTGATGCGAGTTATGATAAATGGAATGAGCATGGGGAGGCCATATTGGATTCAGCAGCTGATGAATCTACTGATGATGTAGCAGCAGATTCAGATTCACATAGTTCTTACTCTGTGAACGGCAATTAGATACCTGAATATGAATTAGGATTAGGTAGTGATGCAGACATGGAAAGTGATGAGTGTAAAGAGTTTAGATAGTTTGTAGATGACGCTAATAAACCGTTATACCCTGGTTGTGATAGGCACACAAGGCTGAATGTTCTGGTGAGGCTTTACAACTTGAAAGCAAAGCACGGTATGAGTGATGTTGCTTTCTCTGAGTGGTTGATTGCGTTTGCGGAGTTTCTTCCAGTAGGCAATGAGATACCTGCCTCTGTCTATGAGGCAAAGAAGACATTGAGTTCTCTAGGAATGGATTACACTAAAATTCATGCCTGCCCAAATGATTGTGTTTTGTATAGAAAAGAGTATATTGATGCAATTAAGTGCCCTACATGTGGTATTTCAAGGTGGAAAGTAGGTAAAAACTTGAAAGAGAGGGAAGGCGTACATGCAAAGGTACTATGGTACTTTCCTCCTATTCCTAGATTCAAAAAAATGTTTCAGTCAGAGGGTACATGTAAGAGTCTGACTTGGCATGCTACTGACAGAAAACGCGATGGCTTGATGCGTCATCCAGCTGATGCAACTTCATGGAAGTTAGTAGATGAAAAATGTCCAGATTTTGGTTCTGACCCTAGAAACCTAAGACTTGCATTGTCATCAGACGAGTTTGACAGGTTCAATCCCCATAGTTCATTAAGCAGCATGTACAGCTGTTGGCCTGTTATTCTGGTCGCATATAATCTGCCTCCATGGCTCATAATGAAGAGAAAACACATGTTGTTAACTCTATTGATTTCTGGGCCTAAACAACCAGGAAATGACATTGATGTCTACTTGGAACCTTTGATAGAGGACTTGAAACTGCTGTGGGAAGGAGTTAGTGGTGTCTACGATGCAAGACAAAGTGAATACTTTACTCTTAGAGGTTTACTATTCTGGACAATCAACGATTTTCTAGCTTATGGTAACCTTTTTGGGAGTATAGTTAAATGGTATAATGCATGCCCTATTTGCCTTGAAAATACAAAACCAACAAGACTAGTTAATGGAGGGAAAATGGCTTACATCGTGCATCGAAGGTTTTTAGGAAGAAACCATCCTTATAGAAGGCAAAAGGTTGCTTTCAACAACCTTCCAGAACATTCTCCCCCTCCTGTTCCTTTGAGTGGGGAAGAAGTACTGCACAGGGTGGAGCAGGAATTTCCAAAGTACCGTTTTGGGAAAAAAAAATCAGCCCCCTCCTTACAAGGGTGGGGACGATGAAACCAGGCCTTGCTGGAAAAAAAAATCTATTTGTTTTTAACTTGAATACTGGAAGTTTCTCCCTGTTCGGCATTGGCTTGATGTGATGCATATAGAGAAAAATGTATGTGATATTCTCATAGGTACCTTGCTCAATATTCCAAGAAAAACAAAGGATGGAGTGAAAACTCGGTTGGATCTAGTGGAGATGGGTATTAGATTAGGATTAAGGCCTGATCTTGAAGGTCCGAAAAAGGAGCGCTTGCCATTGGCAAGCTGGAACCTAAAGACAAATGAAAAAAGATGCATGTGTGGGTCTTTTTTTGGCATGAAGGTTCCTGAAGACTATTCTTCTAACATATCAAACCTGGTTTCCATGGATGATTTAAGGCTTACTGGACTTAAATCTCATGATTGTCATGCCTTAATGCAACAACTCCTCCCTGTTGCCATACGAGGTGTGCTTGAAAAGCCGGTCAGAATTGCCGTGATCAGGTTATGCCTGTTTTTTAATGAAATCTGCAGCAAGACTATTGATGTGTCAAGGTTGCCGAATATCCAAAGTGAACTTGTTGAAACATTGTGTGAGCTGGAAAAGTACTTTCCCCCATCATTTTTTGACATAATGGTTCATCTAACAGTTCACCTAGTTAGAGAGGTGGAGTTATGTGGACCAGTTTGCTTTCGATGGATGTATCCATTTGAGAGGTACATGAAGATTTGCAAAGGATATGTTCGAAATAGAAATCGGCCAGAAGGTTGCATTGCTGAGTGTTATATTGCTGAAGAGGCGGTTGAGTTTTTAGCAGAGCTTTTCATTGATGACAAGACTGTTGGGATTCCATCTGACCCTCACATAGAGGACAAGCCTACCTCAGGTGCTACAGTTATTAGTGTTTACGGTAAGTTATTTGACCAAGCTCATCTTTGCGCGCTTCAAAACACGGATGAATTCATAAGCTATTTTGTGTAAGTGCCATCCCTTTATCTAAGATTGTGATTTCTGTTAATATTTCATGTAATTTTGTACACTAATCTTCACTCAATGTATCACTGATTTTTTGGTAATTGTAGTGAACACCTACAATACTTGAAGAGGGAGTTTCCAAGATTCACAAAGAATAAAAAGTGGCTTACAGACAAGCAAAACAAGACATTTGCAGATTGGTTGGGGTAAGTCTGAACAGTAACGACATTTATGGGAATATTTTTGGTTGATATTCCAGATACTTATTTTCTTTGTTCAATCGCAGGTTGCTGTTCAACTAAGTGAACCAGATTCTCACGTTCTCGAGATTGTCAGATGTCTTTCAGATAAATCGAGCAATGAAGTACCAACATTCAGTGGGTATAGAATTGCTGGAATTCAGTATAACACAAAGAAGCGTGATGATGTTAGATCAACGCAAAACAGTGGTGTCTACTTACTTGCTAAGACACCGCAAGTAGCTACTGCTCGGGATAAAATGCTAGTTATTGATGACATGAGCTTCTATGGGGTGATTACTGAAATATGGGAGCTTGATTATGAAAAGTTTAGGATCCCTATCTTTAAGTGTGATTGGGTAGAGAATAAAAGGGGTGTGAAGGTAGATGAGCTGGGGTTCACATTGGTGAATTTGAATAAGAAAGGTCATTTAAATGATACTTTTGTGTTGGGAAACTGTGTTCAGCAAATCTA
>BDJD01000233.1:286439-296938 GCA_002564525.1 Rosa multiflora
GGAAGGGATATAAGAACGATGAATTATGCCCCTGCGTATTCATAAAGAAAACAAGTTCCGGATTTGCAATTGTAGCAGTATATGTCGATGATATGAACATAATAGGTACTCTTGATGAAATAAGAGAAACCGCGAGCCACTTGAAATCCGAATTTGAGATGAGGGATCTTGGGAAAACTCGATTCTGTCTTGGCCTTGAACTAGAACACCGAGTTTGTGGAATATTAATCCACCAGTCTGCATATGTCCAAAAGTCAGGCGATATAACATGGACAAAGCACATCCTACTAGCACGCCCATGATCGGTCGAAGTTTGGATGCAAGGAAAGATCCATTTCGTCCAAAGGAAGATGAAGAACAAGTGTTGGGAGCTGAAATTCCCTATCTAAGTGCAATAGGTGCATTATTGTACTTAGCCCAATTTACTCGACCAGACATTGCATTCTCAGTGAACTTATTAGCTAGATTTAGCTCAGCGCAAACGCAGCGTCACTGGAATGGTATCAAGAACATCTTCGATACCTAAAAGGAACCATTAACTTGAGACTGTTCTTTCCCTACAGAGAGACAAGAGGGACCGCAAATGAAACTGCAATCCCTGAAGGAAATATTGATGGCGAAGGTGCCACTCACTACACCAAAACACCAAATGATGTTTTGGTTGTTTTTGCTGATGCTGGGTATCTCTCTGACCCATATAAAGGTCGTTCCCAAACTGGTTATGTATTTACCAATTGGAACACGACGATATCTTGGAGATCAACCAAGAAAACCCTTGCGGCTACCTCCTCGAACCACTCAGAGATCATCGCTCTATATGAGGCAATCTGTGAGTATGTATGGTTAAGAGCTATCATCACACATATTCGAGGGACTAGTGGTTTGAGTTCTACCACTAAAGAGCCTACTTGCATTTACGAACACAATGCAGCTTGCATCAGACAGATGAAGCTAGGTTATATTAAGGGTGATAACACAAAACACATATTGCCAAAGTTGTCCTCTAATTAGCAACAACAGACTCTCCTCAAGATTCAAATGAATCAAGTAAGGTCTGAGGAGAATGTGGCAGATTTGTTCACCAAATCATTGCCTAAGGACACATTTGAGAAACATGTGAAAAGCATAGGAATGCGAAGACTTTCCAAGCTCCCTAGATAAATGTAAGTATCAGGGGGACCTGTAGACATCAGGGGGAGTCTAGCACACACATGTCATACTCAAATGTAAAAGGTGCGTTGTGCTCTTTTCCTTCGACCAATGTGTATTTTTGTCCCACAGGGTTTTTATTGTTACTTGGCAAGGTTTTTAGTGAGGCAACAACTCATGCACCATTTCATCTTTGACTTGGCACAAGGGGGAGTGTTAAAGGAAAAACACATTATGTGCCTTTGTCAAAGTGATTGACGGAGAGGGAATCAAGCAATTACCAATTAACATCAATCATCATGAATTACGGACCAATCAGTAGTTATTGTCATCATTGTAATTGTTCTTTCCATTGTAATTATCTCCCTATATAAAGGGGTTATGAAATGAAATGAGTAGACCAATTCATATCTCAAGGTCTCCTTCAAAACAGCAACAATTGCTTCATTATTCGTAATCGCACCCTCAGTCCTGAACAGATACACATCAAACACTTAAATTATAACCAATAAACACATTAACAAGTTTGAATTGTTCAAATAGTCGATATAATTAGCACTTTAATCACTTCAATTATGACATAATTAGGTTTGAATTACTGAAATATTAAATTTTTACCTGAGAGAGGCTAAGAGCTTTCTCTTTCTGAGTCTAGCTAGGATGGAGAAGACGGCGAGGCCGCCTTTGAGGCCGGCGCCGATGGTGAAACCCTTAATCGAAGCAGTCACGACCCTCCGTAGCTTCTCGGAATCGCTCAACAGCACAGGAAGGTATTTGACCGAAGAGGAATAGCAAAACGACGACGGAGAGGGATCAAATTTCCAGTAATGCGCGCACACCAGATCTTCTGTGTGATCACCGTTGGAGCCGCCATTCTGGCAGGTACAGACGTCATAGTCCGGCGACATGGGAGGGCGAGTGGATTAGGGTTTTGCAGGAATAGGGTGGCGCGTGGAGACGAAAGAGGGATTCAAAGGAGATTGAGAGGTGGATGATCGTCGATTCGGAGGTCGTGCTTTAGCCAAACGATGGCGGCGCCGGTTTTCACTCCTCTGTTAGTTGAAATTTAAGCTCTGAAACGGCACCATTTCGGAGAGTAAAGGTGGGTTCTTGGGGAGAAGGAAAGTGAGGGAGAGTGATGGAGAATGAAGAGTGAAGCCATTACTGTCCAGATTAAGAGAAGGATTGTTCCCTTTCTTTCAATCTTCTTCTAAGATCTGAGATCTGTTAGAGAGAGAGAGAGATCTGTGCCAAAGCGCGATGTTTAAGAGAAGTCAAGGTTTTTGGGAAGGGACTGTGAAGTGTGAAGAAAGTGACGGAGAAGTCTTTGATGGAAATGATTCGAAGAAAAACCCTTATTTTTTCTAAGTGGGAGTGAGAGGAGACAAATAGCTATGGTGTTTTCATGAGAGGCCCATGGTGTTTTCATGAGAGATTGATGGTTTTTGATGATTTTTAGAAGAGAGCTACTCGACGAGTTCAGGAAATGGCCGTTTTTGACAAAGTGTTGACGGGGAGACAGAAAATCCAATAAACCTAGCTATCCATTTAAGTTGTCAAAGGCGGGCTTTTAATTTTTGCTTTACGAATCAGACAACACAAAGATGAAGTTTTGTTGTCCGATTTTGAACAAATTAAACTTCAGCTAAGGTTCCAAAGAGGGAAAAGTTCCCGCTATAATATGCAACCAAAGTAACATGATAGGCAATGCTCATTCACACAACGGAAACAACTCATTTGGCTGTGGGATCATCAATCTGGTGCTATATTTCAATCAAAACTTGGAAGTTTTTGGGGAGCTTCAGTGCCATTTTGGGCCAAATAAAGATCACACAACAAAAGGTAAAAAACAGTTGTATCATGTTTTGCATGCTAGTCTCACACAACAGATATAACTATACTGTTGTACTATGTAGTACCAATTTGGAACCAAATTTGAATCGATCTAGGAGGGAAATCTGCCGCTATTTTTTTTATGATTCACACAACAGATTATTCTTGTAACCATTGTGCAATGACCTTCTAAACAAAAACTTCAGAATTTTAACCACCTTATACAACGGAAGTTTAGTAAACATGTTGTGTGATTCACTTTTCTTCATCACACAACACTTTTTTTTTTCCATTGTGCAAAAGGTGTTGTGTGTTAACGTTTTTGGTGTAGTGACAATAAAAACTCATAAAATAAATATCTTGTTTTATGTGCGTTAAGAAGATAGATATGTGTAAATAAAACCACTAGACTTAACCACTGCAAGTGGCCTAGTGGTTCCTGCCTAGTTGGGTGTAGTCGGGTGATAGGACCAACACCATCCAAGGCCCAAAAATGATAGGCCCAGCCTAGTGTAGCCTTCCTCTCTGTGTAAAACCTCGCACTAACACGAGACAACTCTGCCGCCATCATGAGCATGATGTAGTTGGGTGTGCTCCCCAACCTAAGTTTGAACCCCGAAGTTGTCAAAGTGGCCAGACACTGTGCTGCAATGCACAGTTGGAGCATTTCACATGCGCTGAAGGGGTTTATCTTGCGCCTAGGAAGCCTTTGGGTTTCGCTTGACAAAGTAAAAAATCAATTTTTTTTGGAGATAAAGAGCACATACATTAATATGGACTTGATTCATGGGCAAAGAACAATATAAAAGACTACTCTATTTTGACACTGGTAACTCAAAGTAGTCTATACTAATAAAAACACCTCGTCTCGTAGTAATCTATTCTACTTGACTCCAAACGCCGAACATGCCATTGTGGTATATTGAAACCAAGTACTTCAACAAAAGCTCCTAGAGGAGCTTCAACTAACATAGACAAGACAAACCCGATCAAGTTAAAATCACCGAGGTTTGTCACCAACCTAACAACTAGAGAAAACTAACATAACAAAATGCCTAGACCTGGCATGATCTCACTGCCTCCCAAAAAGGGACTTATTGCAAACTAAAAACAAAAAACCAGCCCAAATGGCCCATAGGACCAACACCATCCAAGGCCCAAACATGATAGGCCCAGCCTAGCGTAGCCTTCCTCTCTGTGTAAAACCTTACACTAACACGAGACAGCTCTGCCGCCATCATGAGCATGCTGTTGTTGTAAGACCCTAGAAATTCATTATTAATTCCTAATGGTTTCTGGGAACTAATAAAGTGTTCGTTTGAGCTATTTCGTGGTTCGAGGGTGGAGCAGAAAGTATTTAGAACAATTATTCGCTCGGAATGCTTCGTCTCAAGGGTTGACTTTTGTACATTTGGATTCTGTGAAAACTTCTTTCACAAAGTTGTAGAGCACGTTGATACGAGTTTGTGCATATATGGAACGTGAAAATCAGAGTTCGTATGAAGAAGTTATTGCTTTCGGAAAAACTTTCTATTTTTGTATAAAGGATGAAAATTTCTGAAAATTGCAAAAAATGCCAGATTCCCATTTTGGTAAACTCAGTTTCTCTCTCTCTCTCTCTCTCTCTCTCTCTCTCTCTCTCTCTCTCTCTCTCTCTCTCTCTCTCTCTCCCCGAGCCCGCTTCGGCATCTTGCCTTTGCTGGCTTCGTTCTTCCTCCTCCGACCACCATAGGACGCTATTCAAAGTGGGTTTTGCTCGCCTTGCTCTCCTCTAGAGGTATGTGGTAACCATCGAGCATGGGTCGAGCTGTGGTGAGCACTACAAGGACGAGAAGAAACCGCGACGGGGACGAAATCCCCTTTTTTGGTTCTCCCTCCTCCAGCCACCATTGCCGGAGTTTCTTGAGGGGTTTTGTTGCCCAGAGGCTAGGGAAGGATTCTCCCAAAGTAGCTTGCAACGATTTCACTTATGGAGGACGAATCAAAGCTTTGAAGATCTAGGGTTTCAATCGGCCCTTTTGTGTTCTAAGGTAAAATTCAATCAATTGGCTTATAATTTGACTTTGATGTAGTTGGGAAAGTTGTAATTCGAGTTGAGATGAAGATTTTTTGTTTAGGAAGTTTGGCCAAATTCCAACTTTGTGCTGGCCACCTTATGGATAATTTATGTCCCTCATTTTGATCTACTCGTCGATACAAGCATTTCGATTCATAGTTTGTAATTTTTGGAAATCGTATTATGAATTTTCGCATTTTAGGGTTTTCAGTTCGATCGGTTTTCCATCCGTGAGGATCCGGCCGTCCGATCGATTTTTAGCTTTGATATATTGATTGTATAAGTGTTTCGATGAATTTGTGTGATCTCGGATGAGGATCCAACCGTTGGGTCAACGTATAATTTTGTTTTTGTGAATTGTGTGCTAAGTTGAGACTGTATGTGATTAGGTGTTTGACGGAATTGTTTTGGGCGAACAATTGTTGATTGTGTGATCTTGGTTGTTAGAGAAGACGAAGCAGGATTTAGAGGTGAGTAAATCTCATGGTGTTTCGGTTGATAAATTAGTTATGTTTTAATGTAGTACATTTAATTGTTAGCATGAAAAATCGTATTTATCGAAACAAATTATTTGTTTTAAAATATATGAACTTGATAGACAACGGTTCATGGGTAAGTTAAAACAATGTTTTGATATAAAATGATTTTCGAGAAGTACAATTTGTAAAACTATCACTATGCCAAAAAATAAACCAGACGACTGTTTTTCGTTGTCGTCTGATAGTGAAAATTGTTGTTGTTAATACTCCTGCCGTCTAATGCAAGTATCAGACAACATCACAAAACTGTTGTTTGAATCCTATTTGGACAAGCGCTAGCATTAATATGCATGTTGTATGAATACCAAAAAGGACGACATATGATTGTGTAGAGTCCGTTGTGCAAGTCATATTAAGTCAGCAGCAATCTCATGGAAAGTAACTTTTGAAGCAAAGTTTGACAGGATCAGTTGTGTAGAAACTGTTGTCCCTTTAAATGTTCTACATCATTTTTTTTAGATAACGATGTTGTGTGAATTGAAGCAAAACAACAGAAGTTTGTAGAAAGCATTGTGTGTTTGGGTTTGATACTACAGAACATGGTACTTTATTCTTGTGTCTTTTTTCGCTGGATAATTGAAAGTGTTTGAAAAGTATTGTAGTTAAATTGTTCATACAACAGTTTTTGAATTCCATTTTGTGATGTTCCATTGTTAGACAACAATTTTTATTTGAAATTAAATGGCATGAGAGAGAATCACAAGACATATATTACTAAAACCAATTGACTAACACATCCATTGATTGAACATTCAAAACCAGTTCATTACATCATCATCCCAACATCAACGTACTAATCCTACCTAAACATAAAGGCCAAAAACATCAAGGCCAGAAACATATTGTACTTGTCCATTTCCTTCTCTCCATCAACTTCCTCTATACAGTTCATTCCTCTTCCTTCTCAACAATAAGAAATGCAGAGTAGAACTCAATACCAAACTGGCCAATCATGCTAACAATAGCTCTAGCAACGTAGACTTCCATGATTTTTGCCATCACTTCACACATATGTCCCTACACAACAATAGTGGATGACTCTACAAATTATAATAGGCCAAACTGAGCAGAAATCTAACCAAAAGCAAGACTATGAAAATCAGTTTACAACTGTTAGTTGCATCCAACATTCTTGGTGAAGGGTTATTCCATTTTTCATTTTCCAAATCAATGGTGTTATTTGGCTTTGGCGATGAGGCTAATGCTGCTGCTTCTGTGGATTCCATGACCTGATAAGCAAAGTGGGACTTCAGGCTGGGGGTGCATAATCCTGATCGAGCTACTTGTAGACTCGCACATCTGTGCCTGGGCAACAATAACAGAACAAACACATAGTAGCAATTTATCGCATGGTCTGTTTGATTGAGATTTAAGATAGCTGTTTGCTCTGGTTTAATTGATTATGTTCCGGTGTTACTCTAGTTCAGGACAGCTAAGTGGAGGGCTTTGTTAGCAGGGCTTATAGCAGGACCGTCTATGCTTCTTACCTGGCATAACACACAGCATACGAGCTTGGCTGTATACATACTTATGCGTGCTGCCGTGTTGGCCAGGCGTTGTGGGATTAAAAGCAAACGGTATGGTCGTGTTTGTAGACCTCTCACTTGGAAGCACGGTGACATTTTCCTTATGTGTCTCTCCTCTTCGCAAATTCTGTAAGTATACTTTGTTGTAGAAATGTTCATATTTAGTACTGGTGTAGCTAGTGTATGCAGTGTGTGTTTTATTTTTTCGTTGTCATATTTTAAATTGTCTTGAGGCAATAATGGACAGGCACTGCCAAGCATTATGTATGTGGGAATAACTTATGGTATCTTGACCTTTGAAGTTTTTATGAATTCATCTTGTTGATAGTGAAAGCAGATTACTAAGTCACTATCACTACAACAAAAGTGTGTATTGATAGCATTTAGTGATAGCATTTTTTCTCAAAATGCTATTAATTTAAGTAATAATACGCTCTACCGGACCCCCGCCCCCTGCTGCCTTTCCAGATCGTTCCGCCGGACACCAGCCCACTGCCTCCACCCCCCTCGCGCATCACCGATCCCTGCAGCGCATCCGCGATCTGAAGCCTAGCACCATCCCCGGCGGCCTAAGCAAACCTCGCTGCAGACCCGCGCCCAACAGCCCATCCCAGCTCCGATCTGGCGCTGCACACCCAACCTCCCAGCGCTGCATCATCGCGGCCACCTGCAAACCAGAAGAAAGAAGAAAACGCAAAAAAAAAAAAAAAAAAAAAAAAGAGAGAATAAAGAAGCAGAGAAAGAAGAAGAGAGGAAAGAAAAAGAAAAAAAAAACAGAGAGAAAGAAAGAGTAAACCGGCCCAAAGAAAAGGTCCGGTTGAAAAAAAAAAAAAAAGGGGCCCAAGTATACACCCGGTCCAAATAAAATAAAATAAAAGCAGGCCCTGAAACGAAAAAAAAAAAAACAGAAAAAGCAAAGAAAAAAGAAAGCCCACTGCTGAAAAGGGAGAGGAAGCGGCCTAGTTTTTTTTTCTCAAGCACACAAACATCGCTACGCACGCCTGCTTCAACACGCGCGTGCGCTAGGATTGTTTTATTTTCTCGAAATCAAGTATGTTTTCTTTATTTTATTTTATTTTATGATTTTAACAAAGCATGTGAATTTTATTATATTTTGTTATTAAGCATGTTTAGTCGATAATTTTTGATCATTTGAAGCATGCCTTGTTATTTATGTTTTATATAATGACCTTTAAGCATGATTATATATTTCATTGTTTATGGTTTATTTATGAACTTTTGAGCATGTTTTTATTTTATTTATCCTTATATAAATTATTCCTAAGCATGCCTTTATATTATGCTATCATTTGTATTTTATTTTATGCATGATATATTCTTGCTATTGTTATATGTAGTGTATAATTTGTTTATTTGTGAAATTTGAGCATGCCATGTAATTTATTTTTATATATGCTATGTTTTATTATTAAATGTGTTATAGTTATTTTTGTAATACAACATATAAAATTCTGCTTTGCCATGATAATGAAAATTCATGCGCATTTATACACACAACATTACAGTGATAAAGTATTTTCACATAGCATCGAAAAAAAAATGTGACCATTACGAATCTTGGTCTTGAAATCTAATTCATATTTTTTTTTTTTTGAAAATAATACACGTGGATGTCTTTGTGACTGCGTAATTTATATCTTCTCTCTTGTTGATGTAGATGGCTGATCCAACTCGACCTGAATTTGACATTTTGGACTCAGAAGGACTTGAGTACCACCATTGGGTTTCTGATGTAGAAACCGCTTTTGTGGCAAAAGAATACACTGCCACCATCAAAACTACCACTGACCCCAAAGACGATGGACTGTTTGATAAGGTAAAAGCAAATGCCTTAAAAGAATACACTGCCACCGTCAAAACTACCACTGACCCCAAAGACGATGGACTGTTTGATAAGGTAAAAGCAAACGCCTTAATGTTTTTGAGGCGACATATTGATCCTAGCCTATGCTGGGAATACCTTCAGTTGAAGACACCCAAAGAACTGTGGGATGCCCTTAAGGGACGTTTTGGGAACATTCATAACACCTTGCTCCCAGAAGTGACCGTTCAGTGGAATGAAATCCGCTTGCTTGACAACAAAAGGGTCAATGACTTCAACAAGGACATGTTGCGCCTAAGGCACGTCTAAATTTTTGTGGAAAGGAACTCACAGAAGATGATATGATCCAGAAGACTCTTTCCACTTTTCCTACTTCAGCAATTATACTAGCGAACCAGTATAGGCTGGAGTATGATAATAAAAGAATAACAACCTTCAATAAACTGATCAACCTACTGCAAGTGGCTGAGAGGCATAATGAGGTTCTTTTGAGCAACAATGCCAGGCCCGTTGGGACAAAGAAAATTCATGAGGCTAATTATGGCAAAGTCAAAGGTGGAAAGAACCCTAATGAAAAGAGGGTTGGATGTGCGCTTTATTTATTTTTTTTTCCAAAAACAGTTGTGAAGGCATAATGCCTCATTTTTAATTAGACTATTACGTAGTCTTAAAGTTTATTTCAATAATGGTTTGATGAATTAGATTTCTGAACAAGACCTTGATTTGATTATCGTTGGCTTATTAATAAATTTTGGATTTTATTATGAAGCATTGAATTTATTCAATTTTTATTTACTACACATATTTACATGGTTCGAAATAGCACTATAAAGATGTAAAGCAATACATCTAGAGAAAAATTATTAGAATGAAAAAAAAAAATTTATCATTCTATTAAAATAGACATGCTCTAAAGAATATGAGTTATATTTTCAAAATTAATAATATATCCCATTTATTTGTAGGAATGAATTGAGGAGAAATTGAGTGCTTAGTTGATAGTGGGACTACCCACACCATATTAAGGAATAGTCAATTATTTATTGAATTAATAGCCTATAATTCCTCTGTGACTACGCTGATTGGATCATCACAAGCAATAAAAGGGCGAGGAACTGCCAAATTTTTGCTGCCTAATGGCACAACATTTAAAGTCATAGACGCTCTATATGCACCAAGAGCTAATCGAACCTTGTTAAATTTCAAAGATATTCGTGCCAACGGTTATCATGTAGAAACACACTGTGAGAATTGAACTGAATACCTTTATATTACCTCTAATGAATGTGGAAGGAAACGCATTTTAGAGAAACTTATGAGTCAATCTAGTGAACTGTACCTCACTACGATTTCAGATCATTGAATCATATGTTGTCACCAACAATGAAATATGGGACACTGACTCATACAGGCTTTGGCATGACTGCCTAGGGCACCCTGGTCATGACATGATGATCCGTATTTTGAAGAACTAACACTGACATCCCTTCTTTCGAGTGAAAAATAAAATGGGAGAAAAATCCGCCACACTGAAAGGTGTCGATCCTTGTATG
>BDJD01000233.1:297021-320180 GCA_002564525.1 Rosa multiflora
TGCTCTTTAGCAAAAACAGGATCGAGACCTTCCTATGCTAAAGATACAAAACAAAACATTCCATTCTTACAAAGGATACAAGGAGACATCTGTGGACCTATCCATCCAGAATGCGGACCAGTCAAGTACTTTATGGTGGATGCCTCGACACACTGGTCACATGTCATTTTATTGTCCACAAGAAATGCTGCATTTGCGAAACTCCTAGCACAAATTATACGTTTAAGGGCTCACCACCCTGATCACCCTATCAAGTCTATAAGGCTTGATAATGCTGGAGAGTTTACATCAAAAGTATTTGATGATTATTGCATGTCTATTGGGATCAATGTAGAGCATCCTGTACCCCATGTGCATACACAAAATGGTCTCGCAGAAGCCACCATTAAAAGGCTATAGCTGGTGGCTAGGGCATTGGTTATGCGCACCAACCTGCCTATATCTGCATGGGGTTATGCAATATTGCACACAGCTTTACTCATTCGTTTCAGACCCACTGCTAGCCAACCATTTTCTGAGTACCAGTTGGTAACTGGATATGAGCCTGACATTTCACACTTACATATATTTGGTTGAGCAATATATGTGCCTATTGCGCCCCCACAGCGCACTAAAATGGGTCATCAGAGACAATTAAGTATTTATGTTGGATACGAATCTCCAACGATTATCCGCTATTTGGAACCCTTGACAGGCGATCTCTTTACCGCTAGATTTGCGGATTGTCATTTTGATGAGACAGTCTTCCCATCTTTAGGGAGAGATAGGAAAAATGATTTTCCAAGGGAACGACACGAATTGTCGTGGTTTGTTCCCACTCTGTCTCATTTTGATCCCCGCACTTCACAATGTGAAAGTGAAGTGAAAAGAATAATCGATCTTCAGAACGTAGCAGATTCGATGCATGATGCGTTTACTGATATCGCAAAAGTGACGAGATCACATATACTAGCTGAAAATGTGCCTGCAAGGTTAGAAGTCCTTAACAAGGGGCACGGTGCCACAGATAGAAGCACTACAACCACACTTAGTAGAGGTATGGTTGAGGCCGTGGCTCCTCAAAGGAAGAAGGGGAGGCCACTTGGTTCGATTGACACTCACCCAAGGAAGAATAGGGCGAGTAAGGCACAAACCGATCCATTAATCATCAATGTGGAGAATCCCTCTAATGAGATTATCTCTGATTATAGTTATGTCCATGAATCAATACTGGAGGACGCTCCGATGTTTGAAATGATTCCAGAGAACAAAGAAATCTCAATGGATTATGAGAGTGCGTATGAGTTGATAGAAAGATCTTCCATACACATTGATGATGTATTTGCATACACTGTTGCTCAAGAAATCATAGAGCAGGATGATATCGAACCACGCTTTGTTGCAGAATGTCAACAAAGAGCAGATTTGCCTAAATGGAAAGAAGCAATCCAGGCAAAATTAGATTCTCTGACAAAGAGACAGGTATTTGGTCAGGTAGTGCTAACCCCACCAAGTGTAAAGCCTGTAGGACATAAATGGGTCTTTGTTAGAAAGCATAATGAGAAGAATGAAGTCCTGAGGTACAAGGCTCGCCTTGTGGCACAAGGTTTCTCCCAACGCCGTGGAATTTACTACGAGGAGACATACTCTCCCGTAATGGACGTTATAACGTTCCGCTACTTAGTTAGCCTAGTAGTTTTCGAAGGGCTGGAAATGCAGCTCATGGATGTGGCGACTGCATATCTCTATGGAGATCTAGATTCAGAGATATATATGAAAGTGCCTGATGGCCTTACATTACCCAAGTCAAGTGACTCTAAACAACGGAGTGCGTTTGCAATTAGGTTGAAACGCTCACTTTACGGATTGAAACAATCCGGGCGGATGTGGTATACCCGTCTAAGTGACTACTTGATTGGGAAGGGATATAAGAATGATGAACTATGCCCCTGCATATTCATAAAGAAAACAAGTTCCGGATTTGCAATTGTAGGAGTATATGTCGATGATATGAACATAATAGGTACTCTTGATGAAATAAGAGAAACCGCGAGCTACTTGAAATCCGAATTTGAGATGAGGGATCTTGGGAAAACTCGATTATGTCTTGGCCTTGAACTAGAACACCGAGTTTGTGGAATACTAATCCACCAGTCTACGTATGTCCAAAAGATGCTCAGGTGATTTAACATGGAGAAAGCGCATCCTGCTAGCACTCCTATGATCGGTCGAAGTTTGGATGCAAGGAAAGATCCATTTCGTCCAAAGGAAGATGACGAAGAGGTGTTGGGAGCTTAAATTCCCTACCTAAGTGCAATAGGTGCATTATTGTACTTAGCCCAATGTACTCGACCAGACATTGCATTCTCAGTGAACTTGTTAGCTAGATTTAGCTCAGTGCTAACGCAGCGTCACTGTAATGGTATTAAGAACATTTTTCGATACCTAAAAGGAACCATTGACTTGGGACTGTTCTTTCCTTATAGAAAGACAAGAGGAACCGCAAATGGAACTGCAATCCCTGAAGGAAATATTGATGGTGAAAGGGCCACTCACTACACCGAAACATCAAATGATGTTCTGGTTGGTTTTGCTGATGCTGGGTATCTCTCTGACCCACATAAAGGTCATTCCCAAACTGGTTATGTATTTACATTTGGGAACATGACGATATCTTGGAGATCAACCAAGCAAACACTTGTGGCTACCTCCTCGAACCACTCAGAGATCATCGCTCTACATGAGGCGGTTCGTGAATGTGTATGGTTAAGAGATATCATCACACATATTCGAGGGACTTGTGGTTTGAGTTCTACCACTGAAGAGCCTACTTGCATTTATGAAGATAATGCAGCTTGCATCGAACAGATAAAGCTAGGATATATCAAGGGCGATAATACAAAACACATATCTCCAAAGTTTTTCTACAATCAGCAACAACAGGCCCTCCTCAAGATTCAAGTGAATCAAGTAAGGTCTGAGGAGAATGTGGCAAATTTGTTCACCAAATCATTGCCTAAGGCCACATTTGAGAAACATGTGAAAAGCATAGGAATGTGAAGACTTTCCAAGCTCACCTGATTAATGTAAGTATCAGGGGGAGGTGTAGACGTCAGGGGGTGTCTAACACACACATGTCATTTTCAAATGTAAAAGGTGCGTTGTGCTCTTTTCCTTCGACCAAGGTGTATTTTTGTCCCACATGATTTTTATTATTACTTGGCAAGGTTTTTAGTGAGGCAATAACTCATGCACCATTTCGTCTTTGACTTGGCACAAGGGGGAGTGTTAAAGGAAAAGCACATTATGTGCCTTCGTCAAAGAAATAGACGAATAGGGAATCAAGCAATTTCAAATCACAGCTCAATCAGCATTTAGTATCATCAATGTAATTGATATTTCCATTGTAATCCTATCCCTATATAAAGGGGTTATGAATTGAAATGAGTAGACCATTCCAATTATCATTTTACTTTTACACTGTTGCTTTTGTAAACGCTATGAAAGATATTAGAAATAAGTAAATGAGGGAAGAGCGGGCTTTTAAAAGACTAAGAGCGGGGTTCCAAAATAAAAGAGCGCCAGTCTCTCATATCTTCTATCACTCTCTTTTCTTTTCTTCTGTCATGGAACACAATGGTAAGTCTTCGATCTTCCTCTTCCTTTCTCGTTTTTCTTATTCGCTCTATGTTATAGGTGATTTGGATTTAGGTTCTTGAACATTCTTGATCTCATTAAAAGTTAGGATAGTAATTTGGGATTAATTTGTCAGGTATGAGAATGTGAAATTGGGGGTTAGCGTTTATGTTTCTCAATTTGAATTTAGGTTACTGGTGATTGTTGACAGTTATCTTCTATGTTTAATCATAGATTAGAGATATTGTTAAAGGTAAGACGGCGAGCATCGCGGAGCCGCAGTTCGCGACAGCAAAACGTCAAGGTACCCGGTCTCATTAGTGGACAGCCATACCATTGCCCAGAACATAAGATGAGCCCTTGTCAAATTGAACTGTGGTAACTAGGGGTGGGCATTTTGTACCGAAAATGCGGTTACCGACCAGAACCGCACCGAACTAAAACGGTGTCGTTTTATGATCACACCGCATCGAACCGTATAAAAGCGGTTCGGTTGCTGTTTCGGGTCATAAACCGCCCGATTTAAACCGACCCACACCGAATTTATTTTAATTACAATTTATTTATTTATTATTTCTCTATTGATGGAAATGCTAGTTTTCAATATATAAGAAATCCATTTTTGATTAGGTTTTCAGTTTGTAATAAGTTGCTATGTTTGCTTGATCATCGATATATATATATATATATATATATATATATATATATATATATATCTGTGTGTGTGTAATAAGTTGCTATGGTCTTTCTGCAAGTTGCTTGATATTTGAATGATATTTGCCGATTTGTGTGGACTCTAAATGCATTCAAAATTTATTTATGCCTTTTTGAAATTGTTAAGTAAAAATAAGCCTGATTTTGGCCCTCTCTTTCTAGTTGAAATTAGTAAATTTCTCCATACCGAAACTGACCCGCACCGCATAGAAAAATGGTGTAACCGAAATAATCGGTTCAACCCTTTTGTAATGCGGTTGCGGTTTGATATATAGGTCAACCGAAAAAAACGGTTTGGGCCTCAAACCGAACCGAATCGCACCGCGCCCACTCCTAGTGGTAACACCTAAATCGCATATATAGTCTTGTAACTTTTTTTCCCCTTCAATATGATTTAATTGGTTATTTCTAAATTTCAATTGTTTATTTTTCTTCTCAACCGGGACGCTAATTGAAAACCCAGTTAACTAATGTGTTTTGTTTTGATTTATTTAGAGTGTTCAATGATGGTTCTGATTATATTGGGCATAAGTTCTCTCTACAACACATTCTAAAACTTCTTATAATTGGGTATTGTACAGTTTTGTTGCTATTGGTTGATTATCAAGTTGCTGGAAGGTTCAAGGATAACTACGTTGGCTTTCTCTCTCCCTCCCTCCCTCACTTCTTATTTTATGTTCTCTTAGTTGATTTGTTGGTTTCAAATCAGTAGTTATTTGCTGATTCGTAGGATTTAGAGTTTTGGCTGTATATTCTTCACTCTTTTGATATATTGGTTATGTGAATGAGGCAATGATTATCCTTCACAATATATGTTCATTGATGCATGAATGTTATTGCTGGAATGTTCCAATGTCTTATTTAGAAGCAACTTTCATTTGGTTTTCATTGAATCACTAGTATCCTGTTGCTTCCTTAAAAGAGTATTAGTTTTCTTAACTAATTTGATAATATGGCTGACGATTGCCTTTGATGTTTGCTTTATTTGACTAGTTAGTTGAAGTGATTCATCTTTTATATAAACATTTTCTAATGTATTTAATTGATTCATATGACAGCTACAAAATAATATAAGCAAGGAGCATTTAAATTTGTAAATGGCTCAGCAACATCTTGGTACAAACCGAGTCAACAAATTGATGAAGGAAAATTTTCTGCTGACAAGCTTGGTTTCATATTGCTGGGAAAAGTTTAGGTGGATATTGCCACGAAATAGAAGCCCTTTGGCCGATAAGCTAGCAGCCTGGCACTTGCAGGTAAGAATGTTATATACACTTAAGTTATGATAAAATATATATGTTGTATGGAGTTTGAGATAAACTTTGTTTTGTTTTTTTTTCTTTGACAGGTCCGAGATATCTTGCAAGCTTTGGATACTGCTTTGGAGAAGAATAGATTAGTTTAGTTATATAGACTTTTTCTTTCTCAGTAGGATGTTTTTATAGTGGAAAAGTACAAAAAGATTCTTTTTTTCTCTACCTGTGACATAATCTTTAACTTACAGTACAGGGAACATGTTATTCTTCTAATACAGAGAAACTTATTGTTGATTTGCAGGGTTAAGTGAACAAAACTGAATTTGATGCAAGGGGGAAGTTTCAGCAGTACATAAGGTAGAAAGACAGCAATCTATCCATTTCTTTACAACAGTTTCTTCCTTTCTCTTCTTTCACCTGTTTATCAGGTATCATGTTTCTGATTGTTCTTCATGGCTTCATGACTAAAGAACATGTACTTTAGAACTATTGATGTCCTGGCATCAAGGCTTTACTTCTATTACTCTCTTAGCTATGAATATACTGGTGATCTCACAGAAATTAGAGGGTGAGTTGTATCTTATGATTCTTTTTTATGTACAAATGTCTCGATGTTAAGAACAAGGTCTGATTCAGTTTGTTTTGCTGAGAAAGTTGTCCAAATGTGGGTGCTGTTTTGTGCAAGATCATTATGTCTACTATGTTGGTCGTACTTCACTGATTTGATTGTTTTGTTAATTGGTCTGGGTATTACGTTATTAGCTGTTTTTATTTGATTTCAGCAAACCATTTGCTTATTTTTTTTAGTTGATTTTCTTTACTCCGTCAAAGAACAAGTTTTGGCAAATTGTATTTCCTTTAGTGTGAAATCTAAGCTTTTGTTTTAATTAATTTAGTTCTTTGAATTTGTTTGCTTCTTGGTTGGTTATATATGCAATTGTTGTTTGTTTTCTTTTCTTTGATGTCCTTGTTCTAAATTGACGTTTGAGGAAAAGTTGGGTATAAAGTTGTTTATTTGTTCTAGTTAGAATTAATAGTGATTAGCTGTAGTATTTTTTATTGTTTAGCACGCACCATCTTGTAAAGCTATTTTGGGACAGGTTGTCGATTATACTTTGAAAAGTAGTTTAATTCACCATTCTGACTTAGACAAAAGAGAAGTAGAGAACCTGTTATTTCTTTCCCTTTATTTGATCTTTATGTTCTGCTTGTGGTCTTGCAATTATCTATGTTGAGAGCTTTTTCAGAATATACATTCCTGTTATATTTGTGAACCGTGTTAGTCTTATTAGAAGCTTCAGTTCGTTAATGTCACTTACATCGGATTCGTTCTTTTCTTCCTGATTTTGTTGTTGGGTCTTAAGGGTCTCGGCTTATGGCTTCCGGTGGTTAGTAGTGAAATCAGATCTCTGAAATGCGATGCTTTTGTGTACTTGTTCATCTGTAAGGAGTAGGAAATAGTTCCAGTCTTGATTAGTTTCAGTCTTGCTTTTGTGTGATCTGTTGTGTATGTGGTGAGAAGACTGCTCCATGCATGGTTGGTATTTTGTATTCTACATATTGATAAGCCCCTTCTTGACACAGGGGACCAAAACCAAGTTTGTCTTTGCAAGCCCAGCCAAATCTGCAGAGATCCTTTTCAAGTTAGTATAGTTTCTGTCTATCTGACATTGCATGATTTGATCAATAGGGGTTTCTGTAGAGTATATCCCCTTTTATAGAGTTGGTTGATTTGAAGTTAAAATTTCACATGATGTTGTAGGTATATTTCTACTGAGCATGTTCCTATAAAATATGGAGGTTTGAGTGTGAATTACTGTGAGTGCAACCTAGAATTCACCATTGCTGATCCAGTCACTAAAGTAACCATCAAACTTGGGACAAAGAAGACTCAGGAAATTATAATTTATGAGGTTAGATTGCTTCTTCTTTGTTGTTATATTATTATTTGATATATACTATCTATTTGCATTATGAGCACAAAATTTATAGTCCACGACTTGGGGCCTGTTTGGCAATACTTTCAGGCTTGATTGCTGAAGTAACCATCAAACTTGGGACAAAGAAGACTCTGGAAATTATAATTTATGAGGTTAGATTGCTTCTTCTTTGTTGTTATATTATTATTTGATATATACTATCTATTTGCATTTTGAGCACAAAATTTATAGTCCACGACTTGGGGCCTGTTTGGCAATACTTTCAGGCTTTTAGTGATGGTAAAAAAAGCTTTCAAATACTCTTTAGAGCTTTTTGGAGTGGTTTGAAAGTTGGAAGAAATAGCTTATAGTGCCTTCATATACAAAATGATTGATTGTTTCATTAAGAAATGTTCACGGTGCATTTACATGAAGCGCCTACACTTTATAAAAAAAATTATGTCAGTGAGAGAAGGCACTTTTATAAAAGCACTGCCAAACAATCCCACTCATGCATGTCTGATGATGAATCAAAGCTTACATTATTGAATTGGATGTCAATAAATTGCAGAAGTGCACCATCATATGGGAACTCTGTAGTTGGGTGGGATGTGAGCTATGGAGCTGAATTTGTTCCTGTTCCTGACTCTATACTGATCATTCAAACAGCCACAAAGATGACTCCATCTGATGAACCATTAAAAGGGATTTCACAGTTTGTTGGAGCTTCAACAGGAACTTGGAATCTTAAAATCCTTGTTAAAGACACACTAAGTGATGGTCATGGTCACAATTCTCCTCCTCCGAGAGCTTAACTTCTTATGTAAAAATATGAGTCTGGTTTAAACACCACTTCTGTAATATGTAAAGTTATAACATTTTCAATTAATGTTTCTTAGCTTATGATTATGACTGTTTTACATACAAAATTTCAATGCAAACCCGCAGCATCACGCGAGGGCTATTGGTTAGATTTCTCATTTGATGGTTTGCAATGTTTGTATTTGATGGCGTACTCTCTAATTCAAGAATGACATGTTCAAATGATCGCACAACAGATTAATTTTTATGGCTGCCCGTTGTCTGAATGGCCAAAAATGGGATAGAAACACATTGCAATCATTCATATCACACATCGGTTTTTAACAAATCAGTGTCTTCTAATTTATACTCAAACAACATGACCAATTGAACTTTGTTGTCCTAAAGTTAATCACACAACAGATATAATCCAAGAACTGAAGTTTGAAGATCAATCAGACAACAGAAAAAATAAAAAAATGTTGTCTGACACGCTTAACATACAACAACTTAAAACTGGCACTGTTGTCTGAAGATAGCACCTCAACTGTTGTGTAGCTGCGCTTGGCATCTGCCGAGCTATCACACAACAATTATAACATATACCTGTTGTCTGTGTGTTTCTCACACAACTGTGTTCCACCATTGTCTGATTTTTCATCAGACAACGGCTCACTCTACAACGGTGGGTCTCCAAATCCCATAACGGTTTTCTGCCGTTGTCTGATAAGATTTTTGGTGTAGTGTGTGGGTAGGGTCTGAACTATTTAATGGTGCTCTTCTATAGTGCTTTGTTATTAACACAACAGTTTGAGATCAAGATTTGCGAATGGTGAATCAGTGCTCTTTGGACTTGACAATTGGTTTGAATCATGAATGTGGCCCTCTTCTTAAATTAGTTGTACTTTTATATTCGGCATGAGCTATGATGCCCTGGAAATTCGTATTTATTTTCCAAGGATTTTCTGGAATCTAAATTCAGATTATTGGACGATTTCGTGCTCGTGGATGGAGCGGAAGTGTTTCGGGAGAATAATTATTCGAAGAATATGGTTTTAAGGGGGTTGCAAAGGTTGACTTTTTATTCGTTGGGATTCTTTGAAAACTTCCTTCACAAAAGTCGTAGAGCGTGTTGATACGAGTTCGTGGACATGCGGAATGCGTCAATCGGAGTTCGTATAAGGAAGTTATGGCCATTGGAAGAAATTTCCATTTTGGTATAAATAGAAGTTTCCCGAGTGGGAAATTTACTATTTTCATTTGGTTTCCATTTCTGGAAACTGATATCCTTTCTCTCACTCTTCTCTCTCGGCTGCACCTTCAGAAACGAAAATATCCGACTGACCCGACCGGAACAGGGTGATCCGACCTGGCTTTTCCGGCCAACTCCGGCGACCTCTACCTGTGAAACTCTCCAGATCGGTTCGCCACCTTGCTCCGGTGATCCCTCTCCTCTTGCGGTGATTCTCGGTGGTGGCTGAGATAGAAGGCGGCGGAGTTTGAGGATTTCGGACCAGATCGGTTCTCCGATCTCCGACGTCGGCGAGGCTTCAAACCTAGCTTGGGGAGCTCAAAGCAGCCTCCTTGATTGATCCTTGGTGGTTGTTTGGATCGATTCACGTGAAACTTAGTTCAACTCGGATTGAACAGTAATCCACGGCTTGTGAGGTAGTTTTCAATCCTTTATGCTTGTTTTCTGACTTCGAGCTAGTTATGAAAATTCACAAGAATGATTAGATGAAACTTTTTGATGTTGGGAGTTTTGGGAAATAATGAGTTTTGGCCGGCGGCAGTACGCTACCGCCTGTGGCGGATTTCTGGTGGCTTTCCAGCCATGTAGGGAACTGTTTTTGGTATTATATATGTTCTACTCGTTGATACAAGCGTTTTGATATATAATTTGCAAATTGTGGAGTTCGAATGGATTTGTTATGATTTTTACGGTTTCATACCGGTTGATTTATTTGATCCGTGAGGATTGGAGATTCCGATTGACTTGTGGTTTGGACACATCGATCGTAGAAGTGTTCTGGAGACTTGGGGAGGTCTCGAATATAGTTTCACCTCAATTGGCGTTACATTTGGGATTTGGGTTCAAAACAGGGGTTTCGAACTTTAATCACTTTGTGATTTGTGCACTGAATCAAGACCCTATGTATTCAGGTGATTGTTGGACTTGTTGAATGGATTTCGGTGATTGTGCTTGTTTTGTTTCTCATGTGAAGACGCAGCAAGATTCAAATGTGAGTAAATCTCACGATATTCGTTATAAGCCTAGTTACCATATTGTCTTGGAATTATGGGATTAACTGTGATAATAGTGGTATTAGTGGCATTCCTGAGTGGATGATCATATATATATATATATATATATATTTGCGTGATATATATATATATATATATATATTGGTGGAATCTGTGTGATGAGTTGGATGATTGCTATCTGTGTGATGATTGATGAAATTGTGTATTGAGTTGTGATTGTAGGATATCATGTGTTGAGATACCATGGGTCTAATATGACTGTCTTAAGTGAGATTTAAGATATGGTAGCTTGTGTAGGAATATCTGTGTGATGAATCGATGACATCAGTACGATGAATATTTGTGATGATTGTTATATAAAGCTTGTGTAGAAATATCTGTGTAGCTTGTGTAGGAATATTTGTGTGATGATTGCTATCTGTGTGATGACTAGCCATGAATCTATGTGATGATCTCTATCTGTGTGATGACTGGCGATATCTGCATGAATCTATGTGATGACCGGCGATATCTGTGTGATGATTAGTTGGATGATCAATATATGTGTGATGATTAGTTGGATGATCGCTATCTGTGTGATGATCAGTAGGATGATGAATATCTGCGTGATGACCGGTGGAATCTGTGCGATAATCAGTGTGATGATTGCTCGGTAACGAAGCTGAATTGTTATTAAGTTAACAAATAATCGAGAAGACTGCTGTGATGATCGGGGCTACCTACAGACGTTAGAGTGTGGGATTACGATGATTACTATGATTTGAATTGCTTGACTTAATGTGACCTCCTGAACTAAATTATATGCAGAGGTTACTATGAATTGTTTTGCTTGTTTTGAAATGTGATTGCTTTGTTTCTTCTTGATTGTATTGATTGATGGTTTGATTTATCTTAAGAGCCATAGTGGTGACGAATTGTACTCTGTGGTGAGGATAGGAAAGGTGATTTATTGTTTTTCACCTTTGATGTCATGTTGATGACAAAAGCTCCTGGGGGGGAGGGAGGGAATGAGTATGATTTGGAATTCGCCGTAGTGCGTTAGAATGGCGTCAAACATTTCTTGAGGAAGTCTTGTTTGATTGAATTTGTGTAATGAACGCTAGTTGAGAATCTGAGCATGAGGCTTTAGTCACCAATTGACTTATGTAGGCACGATATGGAAGGTTATGGAATTGATGGCTGTAGGTGTGAGATATGTGCATATCGTGTTTAGGTCACTACAACAATATTGGGCTATAGTGACCAAATTCATAGTGACCTAATTATAGTGGTCACAAATAATATAGATTTAGTGACCAAGCAGAACCATTGGTCATTAAATCACTTGGTGGTAATAAAAAATGTAAGCCTGCCCGTTGTATAATTTTTAGTGACCACTATATGACAAGTAGTGACCCAGTCTGCTTGGTAAGTAAACTTTTTTTGGTTAGTGACCAAATTGAATCGCTCTCAGGGGCTCTAGTAACCCCTTGTGTAGTTAGTGACCGAACAAAATTGAAAATTTCACAGACGCGGGATTGTTAGCGCCTCTTTTTTTGGTCGAAAGGATTGTTAGCGCCTTAGCGAAAGGGAAAAAAAAAAACCTGAAGAGTTAAGCCATATCTGGACTGCCTCAAAAGAATCAAAGAATTAAAGGAGAGAGACCGGCTTGGAGTGGGTAGCTCAGATCGGCCGAATACCCAAGCTTGGGATTACCCAGATTAGTCCCCAGTTTTGGGAATAACATGGTCAGATCCAGCCATTAATCACTACATCAACAACGAGTAGCATCAATTTGGCTCAAAGCCATCTTCCTTCTCTATCTCTGCAACTTGTTGGCGGACATGGTGGTCCTGATTCATTGGATCTATTGAGGTTTCCATGATCAATTTTCTTCTTGTGTTTACAGCTTCCATTCCCCTATCTTCTCACTCTGTCATCAAATTTTAGGGGGTTTGGTTTGCTGTGAGTAGTAGAGCTTCCTTCGTTGTCTTCCGCAAACCCGCCGCTCATGACTTTCACTACCGTCTCGTTAAGCAGGTGTGCTTAATTTTATTTTTTTTACCTAGTTCATTATTAAGTACTGTTCAATTAGGATTAGGATCATTAGGCTAATTAGCTATATGTGAATTAGCTTTAATGTCGTTATTTTGCAGAACACATTGATTTTGAGAGGGATTCGAGGATTGATTGAAGTTGGAAAGATTCTACTAGGTAAGGGGTTTTCGTTCAATCAATTAAGAGTAGCAATTTGAATCATTAAAGTGGTCTGGGAGCATCACTTTTTGTTATTTGATGTTAAAGAAGTCTGTGGATTGTGAACTTGAACTCAGAGGAAAAAAAATAGTTTAGGCGTAGGATTTAGGAATTTGCAGCAAAGTCTCTGACTTTACCCTTTCATCTCCTTTGTTAATTTTCCTTTTGTGTTTGTTCTGGATGTAACTTGGTTTGTGAATTTTAGCACACATTTTTTGTCATGATGAGGCAAAAGGTTCAAACTTTAGTGGCTATGATTGTTGTTGTTGTTGACTGTGTTGAACATTCTCCTTGGTAGCTGAGAAATCTAAGGAAAAGGGAAAGGAAAACTAGGACCTTTTGGAATGTTGATAACTTACACAAGTTCTTATTGACGGGAGAGGGGGGGGGGGGGCGTGTAGAAGAAACTGTGTGTAGTGTATGACATAGTAATTGTTACTCAGTTTGGGTTTATAGATGTCAGCAAACTTTTCTCTTGGTTCTTTCTATTGTAATTGCTACTTATATGCATTCATTGTTTGTACATCTACACACTAGTAGATACCTAAATTTTGATATAGGCATAATCTCTCTTTTCCTTTTGACAAAGCAAGTTGTGTAGAGGCCAACCCGAGAAGATGCAACAGTTTATGACAATAACTGGAGTGAGGTAATTTAGTAATCATATGCAACTTTAAGTGTTCCCTATTTAATATATCTTTAAATTCATCTAAGTTAAAATGATAATGATGTAGCCTTTTATTCTGGAATATGCTGCACTTAGCATGGTCGATCTAATTAGAGTCTCTATATTGTCCCCAAAATTAGAGTAGCATAGTCCCCTAAATAAAGTTGGGTTGGTTACAAGAAAATAACAAAAAGTGTTGCTCCCATGATTGATTTTGTACTCTTAGTTTATATATGAGCAACCATTTTTTATTCTTATATGGTATTCATTAATTGCTAAACTTAAATGTGGTTACTGGAATTCTTATATATATATGCTCCTATTTTGATAATTATATTAGTAGATAGCAATAGGTTATATGATAGTTGCGGCTGACAAGGTTTGTCTTAGCAGGATTCGTTGAAAACAGGGGATTTAGCCACAGTAAGAGACCCTAAGGATGACTGATGTTCAGATTGGTGAGAAGTAAATATTGAGAAGGTGTGAGCTTCAAGGTGAATCTAATATCAAAATATACTATATTTATTTGATTATGGCTTTTAGGAATGTTTATTGTTTCTTACTAAGAATGCCAGAGTTCTTTTTTATATATATTTTTGCCTTTCCAAAAGAACGGAATGAAAGCCATGGTTGGCTTTAAATTTGTTTGTTGACTCATTGGAGATGCCAGAATGAAACTTTTAGTCCCCAATATTTATTTGTGACGTTATATTTTCTGAGTTGCTATCTGTTTCTGAATAATGATTGGGTTGAAGATGTCCCTTAGGCTATTTCTGAGTATTTTCATTTGGATCTGGGCTTAATTGTATCATTGATAGTTTTGATGGTTGAAGGTTGTAAAGAATATGATTACTGTCTGGGTGGACTCCTTGTTCATTTTATTCACCAATAAATTGTCTTCTTTCTTATTTGAAGATAAGTAAGTATACTTTTCTATATTTTTCAGAAACCTTATTGCTTCATATATTATGCATCTTATCTGCACAGGCAAAGGCTCTTTGTGGTGGTTGGTAGAGGAGCTGTAGGTTTTGCTGCAATCTGAGGTATCCACCAACACATGAATCTGAAGCTTTATTTCTTCATTTATTTTTTAGTTATATTCATGGGTTTATTTCGTCTCTTTGAGAAAAGTTTGAATACTTTTTTTCTTCTTCTTTTGTTTTGTTATCATAATAGGGATTGATAGTGTGCTTATGTGGAATTCATTGGAATTAAGTGGACTTGAGAAGTATTAGTGCACTTTGTTGTAAGTTGAGGAAATTTTCTGAGTTCTTTAAATTTTTTTGTTTCAAATTGTATATATTAATGAGGCATTGTTGTAAACAGATTAATTTGAATTGCTGATTGGAAGTCCTTTCGAACCAGAGCTTAATCCGGCTATTCTTGCTTCTAAAATGCCCTTTGAGTTTTATCAAACATCTTGTATGCCAAATTATATGAATATATTTTGTTGATTTTTGTCATAGTGAGCCATATATAGATTTCATTGTTCTTGTGTTTGGCAATTGGCTGTTTCTTTCAGTGAGGTGGAGTCTTTGTATGAGCTATATAAGAAACTAAGCAGCTCCGTAGTTAAACATGGCTTATACACAAGGTGTGTGCTTCCTCCTAGTACTGTTCTAGCTCTTTGAAGTTTATAAAATATGTATCTCATATGAATTATGTTTGAAAACTTGATTACTGAACTACTTTGAGGTTACTTGAATAACAACTGAGTTGCTCTGCTATTCAACTCAAAATCAGTTGCAATGTAACTCTCTCCACAATTCCCAATACCCATTGCCATTTAATTAAGGTTGAGTACATTAATTCTTGTGAGTACTCACAATTTACACAATTTTTTGAGTATTCATTATAATGTTCAGGTGTATAGGAGACCAAATATTATAATTTACAATTTTTGTATCTCCCCTTTATCTGTTTCTTGTAATAACATTCTTGTAATAACTCTTCTTTTCATTACGTAACAACACTGATGTTGGTCTTGTGTCAAGGTGCTCGATATTACCTACCTTGTGCTCGTGCTGTAATAAAATACGTCATTCTGGCTATGTCTGGTCATATGGATGATATCCTGGGAAAGTATAAGGTATTCAATAGTGTTGTCAGTTTTTCATTGCAATTGTGTTGGTTCATTTTTCTCATTCATAAAATGTGTTATTGCGTTAGATAATTGTCTTGGCTTAGTAGAGGCTATATTGTCTCTGCTTATATCAATTTTGTTGTAATGCTATTACAGTGTCAACATTTTGTAATGTCATTGTCGAATGCTCTTGGTATTGTTGAGATTTAGAAGTGCACAAAAGCTTGGTTTATTTGTGAAGTTAATGAAATCTTGCTATTTAGCTTCTCTATTGTGTACCAGTGTTCTAAAACTCGGCCGCCTAGGAGCTGGGCGGCACCTCTTCGCCGCGAGTAATGACAAATCGGGGTATCTAGGCGTTTTGATTTTCAGCGGGCGCCTAGGTGGATTAGGCGGTAGGCGCTGTGCTAGGAGGATTTTTTTTTCTTTTCCTCGCAATACAAGTCCCAAAACGGGATCTCATTCATCTCAGTCTCGCTCCGTGCGGCTTCTCTCTCTCCTTCGTTCCCACTGCGTCCCTCCACTCCTTCAGTCTTCAGCCCTCACTCAACTCCGCCCATCTCACCGCCCCCATTCCGGTTCGTCTCTCCGATTGCTAGAATTTTCGGCCTTTCCTTCACCTCCATGGCGAGCGGTGAACCCCACGCGCTTCCACTTCTAGAGAAGCAATTCGATGACTTCCGCTCTCAGCTAGAAGAGTCCGGAACACTGCGCGGCCGTATTCAAGCCGTGATCATGGAGATCGAGTCCACCACTAGGTTTATTCACTCGAGCCTCCTCTTGGTTCACCAGTCGTGTTCAACTCCCGGTACGGTGCCGTTTTTGAGTGAAGTGATTGTAATACGTTTTCGTTTTGTGATTGTTATTGGTTAAAGCACCTGCTACGGCACCGTTTTGTATGGGTTTTCCAATTTGTGATTTTTGTGATTGTTTATTGGTTAAAGCAGAGGTTTTGGAGAAGCCAAAGGCTAAAATTATTGTGCTGAAAGAGCTCTTCAATCAACACGCTGAAATTGTGTGAATTGAGCTTTCGGGTTTTCGTGGAAATTGAAATGTGTTTGTTATAGGCTAGTGGAATTTGAGCTCTACATGTTTCTTTTTATGATAGAAAAAGAAAGGAAATGTATGTATAGGTGTTATAGGTTAGTACGAGTGTGTTATTGTTGAAAACGTTTTAGTTTGGATTTTGGTACTGGCTTTTGATGTGTTGCTTTTGTTTAGATATCATGGTGATTGGAGGTCTGATACGCAGACTCTGGTTTCGCTGCTTGTTTTTATGCATTGGTTAGAGACAGGGACGCTGTTATTGCACACTGAAGCTGAGGAAAAACTTGGGTGTATGATTCTTATCTCTGTTTTTGTTTATTTATGATTACAATATTGATTAACGGTATTCTTTTTAAAATGTGCAGTTGAATTTCAATTTTTCTAGGATTTAGTATACATATAAGTTCTATTCTTCCATTCTTCTTGTTCTGAACTTCTGTCTTCTGATAATTGCTTGAAGCCTTGAATTGGTAAACTGGAATTGATCTTTGCTTGAGTTCTTGTAACTGATAAATTGATAATCAATCTTCTTCTTCTTCTAAATTGATATTTGATAAAGGTTTAGGCTTGCAATTGTTTTATGTATGCTTATTTAGGACTCTTTTAACATTTGAATATTCTAGATGCAATTTTATTACTCTTTAACTGTTTATATATTTTCAATTACATAAATAAAAGCTATAAAACTAAAATAAAAATTAAGAAATACAAAACCGCCTAGGCACCGCCTGGGCTCTCCTCCCCTGCCCACCGCCCGACTAACGCCTAGCGATTTTTCGAACCTTGTTGTGTACTTTTCTCTGTTTTCAGGAACTTAAACATAGGATATTGTTTCTTTTAGAGATGGTAGAGCCATTCCTTGATCCCGCTGTAGGCAGATTCAAGGGAAAAATAGCCTTTGGAGATCTATCTTGTGCATATCCAGAAACGCAGGAAAGGAATTGTGCTATTGCTATTAATGTGATCCATACAATAGTGCAGAAACCAGCAGTTCCTTCACTAGAATCTGAATGGAGGCGTGGATCAGTTACTTCTTGGTAATACATGGTTGTATTATTCCAAATCTTCTCTTGTGACTTTCTGAGCAGATATAGACCTTTCCGTAGTGGCCTTGCAAATTTGAGAAATACTTGGTTGAGAAGGACCTGTGATGTTAATTTACATATGTTCAAGTGTATAGGAGACCAAATATTAAAAGCCCTAGAAAGGCTTTTATTTGCAGATATATATATATATTTTTATGACCAATGTTTTAGTGGGCGGTTGAAATGGTCACTAATATAGGTATGTGACTGATGTTTAGTGACCAAATAATGCTTTTAGTGACTGTATTTGACCCCTTATTGGTCACTGACGCTATTAGTGTCCAGAATCTAGTGGTCACTAAAAGTTTTGATTTTAGTGACCAAGTATTGTAAGTGGTCACTATATAGAATTAGTGACGGACTTATAGTGACCGCCTTTTTTTGGTCACTAAACACAATTAGTGACCAAAATTGCTAGTTTTTGTGACTACTCCATTGGTCACTAATGCTGGAAATTGTTGTAGTGGATTGAGGTAACTTAAAAATGTGCTTTGGTTTGTGGTTTTGAGTTTACTCATACGGGCTTGCAAAAGCTTACCGGGTTTATTGTGTGGCAATCCGGTGCACCATTCAAATAGTGTATGGGTTAATCTTGCAGATCAGGATAATCAGGGCTGAAGCTGAGGTAGTGCCTTTGCAGCTTTATGGTATGAAGCCATTTTTGTGACTTTATCGTTGATAAGGACTTCCGTTGTGTAGTTAGCTCTGAGAAGCATTTACGTTTTATTTTGTTGTTGGCAATTTAATTAGTAAGCATTGTAATATATGACTCTGTGGAGCGGGTCAATATTGACATAGTGGGTTCAGGGCATCAATATGTACTTGGGTTAAAATGGAAAAAGTTTCTAGGTATTTTGTATTGATGGCTGAACGTTTACGCATATGTAATTATGAGCTTATATATATATCGATTTTCATGTGTGTAAAATCAGGGGCGTGACATGAGCAAATATGTCTTCCAATTCAAATTTCTCTGTTAACTCTGCATGTTTATCTGTATATCGATCAGTCTGGTGCTGAAAAGAAATGTGAGTTCAATTTCAGATTGATGTCTCCCGGACTCAATAGTACCTAAACTTTAAAAAGGATCAAATTGGTACCTAAACTCTAAAAACCAAAACAGAAAGATACCACTATCAAAGTTCCATCTGTTCCTCGTTAAATATGAAGGCAAGTAAGACATTTCACATGAAAATTTATTTCCTGACCTCGCCTCTCTCTCTCTCTCTCTCTCTGTGGATCTTGATCAGATATTCACTAGTACAAAAATTGAATCAGACGACGGCTAAAAACTGTCGTCTGATACGTAGCTGACTGTCGTATATCTCGCTGTCGTCTGATGAAACATGATTTAGAGAACCGTTGTTTGAAGAACTCGGCATCCATGTCAACAGCCTGTCGACAACAGTAACTATTGTGTGAACGTTACTCAGACAACGGGCAACTTAAAAACCTGTTGTGTGATTGTGATTCAGAAGTCATTTTTTTTATAACCGTTGTGTGACTATTATTCACACAACAGTTTTTTCATAGCATATGTGATCTGTTTTGCACTCAGACGACAGTTTTAATCTTGAGGCTATTGTAAGTATTGTGTACATATGACAGTTTTGTGTGGTTATTGTTGTACTAAAAGAATGATTCAATGCATTATATATGCTGGAAGCGAAATCAAAAATGACTAAATTAACAGTAACTGATCAATATATAAAAGAAATTGTTATAATCCACATCATGCACCAAAATGGATTGTGTAAAGGTAATCTTTTATCCACAAAAGGAGTACATCTAATAGTACTCTCCTAGCAAAATACTTCCAGAAATTTACTTCAGTGTCTAGCTTTGCAAGCTTTGCTGCTCTCATGGCCTCATTGGATTATGAGGAGCTTGAAGTTTCAGGAGCTCCCATACTCTATACACTCAATATCTTCTGGAGTTTCTTCCATAGCATAAAAACTAAATTCAACTTTTCTTTTAGCCTCTGCTTTAAGCAACTCAATGTCCTGTTACAGCTTCGGAATTTGCTTCCTTATTCAATTTATCCAAAGCCTATAAAGGGCAGTAGAGAACGAAAAGAGAAAAATGAGAATTACTGATGGATAGAGTCTCAAGTATATGATTAAGAGCTCCAGTTTTAATTTCAATATCTGTAATCATCTTACCAGTGTTCAACGATTAGGAGATCTAGTTTCAACTAAGCAAAGTGGACAAAAACTCTAATAAGGCTACAAAATTATATAGTGAAAATTGCATTGAAGAAGTAGCAATAGCTCCAAGAATTGCAAAATGTTCAATAGATGATTTCCATATCTAGTACATGTAATATAAATAACAATACTTTATTTCAAACTCCAACAACTATCCATCTTTATCAAAAAATGATTGAATAATCAAAATATAGTTCCAACTCAGTCAAAATTTGTTTATAGCACTCAGAAAAGAAAACTAAAATAAAAACAACTCAACTAAACAACATACCAATGCATTCATTGCTCCACCTTTTTTGTGATGATGAAAGCCAAGTCACTTCTCATGAGAAACATAAACCAGTTGAGGCAGCTCATGGCCATCTGTATCAAGGCCTCCACTGTGGCTTAAGAAGACACTTTCACCTGATAGAGAATCAAAATTACTATAAGAGCAAAGTATAGGAGGCAAACACCCAACATGTTGGATAAAACATTATAGTACCTGGATCATCCCTAAAATTATTCCTAGGCCATAGAGTTCCTGCATTGTCCAATCTTCTTCAGGCATTTTCTGTGCCTTGGTGCCGAATTATAGTTGTATTTTGATGCAGAATTGGGGGTCAACTTCTATAGGTATAAATATGGTGTAATTCTGCGACAAGCTTCATGAGTTCAACATGATTTGATCCTGAAGAATAACAGATGGAGCAACATAGGTTTTTCTACCTAACCCAAGAATGGAGCCATGAAAATGTAAAACTTAGATGAATTTGAATTATCTTTTACGTTTTTCTACATTCTTTATTCTATCAAAAGGTAGAAGGCAGTACACGTAAGCATAATTTCTGGATGCCAACATTTGTTGTCCTCCACAACATGAATACTTAAACCAGCTGACCAAGTTTGAAATGGAGAGAATTGTAGAGAGCTAAAGCATTAACATAATCTAAAATAATAGATATTTAAGAAGAGAAAGAAACCATCTAAGCTGAGCGGTACATCCCACAAGTGGATAATGGCAGCTAGTCCCTAGCATTCTAAAGCATAAGTCGGGACCTACAATAAAAAGATCAGTACAATCACAACAAAAAAGCATTACTAGAAAACTAAATTATCACATTTCAAATCACAACTGTCCTTGATCTGAGTACAACATGCTTCATTCAAAATATTATGTTTTCCAGTTAATATTTTCCGGGCATACATTATCCTCAGAAAAGACTTCGGTAACAAATGTTTCCTATATTTCAATTTGTTAGTACTTGGACTTGCAGAATATAATGGAGACAACTGATTTTGAAAAACATATCAGGTACTTTGGAAGTTTTTGCTTCCAAATATAAAGGTAAACACCAAGAGATTATCCGGTATACAGATATTTACCAAAAAATTAAAAGAATAGACAGCAAGCATTAAAATTGAAATAATAAAATATAGAACCACCCTTCAAAAATCAGGAGACTGTGTAGGTAAGCAAACTAATTGAAGGTGTGAAAAGGAAATACTTTACTTTGATATGTGTTGAGCAAATTTTGCAAAGAAAATAAGAGAAGCCATAATTTTATCACATTAACATAAACAAACAAATGAACTGCTGGGACCTTGTTGTATTTCTAGCTAGCATGTTTTCATTAAGAAAATTGGAAGTTGTATGACCCATGGCTTAAGAACTATCATATTGGAGGATCCTTAACTTCCCTTCCTACGTCACATAACATGAACCACTATAAGTTCAGAAAACTGGCTGAGGAACATAAAACCAAAAGAGGAGGATACTAAATCCAGTTGTTTACCTTAGTTCCATAAACAAGGCCACCTCCTACAGAGGGATGAAAACAAGCTACGTTGACCTCATCTTCTGCACTAGGGAGAATTCTAACAAGTTCCATATCAGAAACTCGATATACCTGATATGGAACATAGTATTTAGACCTATAATCCCAAGTTATTGCCATAATATCGACCACAAGTGATTATGCATGTAGTGATACTGTTTGAATCCATTTTTTCTCTGCTTTTAGATTATATAGTAGATTATTAGCAATTTAGCATAGAGTAGTAAATATAGGTTTAGCATAGCAATGAATTTCTGCAAAATTATCATATTTCAATAGCAGAGGATGAGAGCCTCTGTTTCAATGTTTTAATGCCATATATCTACATGTAATGATGTAAGGAATCAATGATGTAAAAACAAACAGATAAGAGTATGTTATGTTCAAAACAAAGGACTTCAACTCACCCTCTTTGCATTTAATGCTTCAAGGACTCGAGATCGAGCCTGATTCTTCTTCTGAACTTCTACATTAGCCTGCTCAATTTTGGCTTTTAGCTTTGGATCATCATATGTCCGGTATCTGACAAAATAAAAAGAATGGATCTGCTTAGGGGTGGGCCACTCATCAATTGCATCTTCAGGGAAGTTTTGTACCGCGACCCCATTCCCTTCCTTTTTAGCCTTTTCATCACCATGTGATCCAAATTTTATGGGCTCATTATGGCCTGACCCTTCTTCCAGTTTCTCATTTTCCTTGGCGGAATTCTCTCGTTCAGTGACAGTCCCAACTAGTCCTTGGAACTTCTCAAATCCCAAATCTTAGACCCCCATATCTTCCACCAAAGAACAGCCTTACCGACCAAAGTCCTAATATAAAGGCAAAATCATGTTATGTGAAGGAAAAACAAGGAAAAGAATACTGTAGAAAAAAGCCAGAGCAATCCAAATCAAGATTATTTCAATAGAGACGTACTCTAACCAAGAATCTCAGGATTAATCTTCTAAGGCCATTTTAATTGATCACAAGTCTACCAAATTAATCAAAGAAAAGAAGGAACACATAAATCTAAAACTCCTAAATTTGCGCATCCTTCACCTAAGATCATGAGGACAAAAGACGAAAACTTTGAATCAAAACTTACCCAGAAACCTTCTTAGTTATCTTCTTGGCCCCAATTTTGACAATTTTGTCTTCAATCCCAAATCCACAGCTCCAGTGTTCGAATTCAAATCTTGGTTACCCATAGCTGAATTTCGAATCTGTCGAAAGCAACACGCCACTGCTGAAAGATCTGAAGAACACTAGAGGTCTACCCATTAGGTTTTCCACAGCCTCTGAACAAGAAAACCCCAAACCAATCAGTTCACACAAAAACCGCAATTTAATTCCTTCAATTTTAGGTCTCAGAAACGAAACAAGAAGACAACGAAGAACCGGCATCAGAAATTGCAAGAGAGAGGGGGTTGTTACCAGTGAGATTGTTGGATTTGATGTTGGCCTGAGCG